>VBVR01006494.1:0-10118 GCA_011638315.1 Tetramorium parvispinum | reverse complement strand
ATCTAAAAGAAATATCTTTATTTAATACACAAAATATACAAAAATGATAAAGAAATATAGGACATTTTATAGGACTTCAGAAATAAAGGATAAAAGTGAGTTTAATAAAAAAATTAAATTTAAAAGACACAAATCTAAAATAAAGGACTGCTGTCCTCTGTAATATAGGACGAATGATCACCGTATGCATAGTATAAATCTCAAATATAGTATAAATTATGAATTACAGAGACCGATGTTTCGGTTGAGGTGTAATTACGAGCGCGTTGTATTTTATCTTTACATACTACGATTTGTTTTTTTTTCTTTTTTACGACTTATCGTATATCAAATTTATAACACGCGGTAGATTCAATCGTATATCGAGATTACGAAAGCGAGACGAAATTCTTGGAATTCATCCGGTAGGCACACGCGAGTTTTTCCCTTTCCTTCTTTAGTTTCCCGATATTTGCGCTGGCACTCGCGGGAATGGAACTCTTTCGACCGCGGCGGTAATGCGATTTTCGCTCGAATGCCGCCGGCGCGACCGACCGCCGGAAGATCGTGCGAGGAGATGCATCGCGCCGACTACCTCGAGCCGCGGAAATGGAATACGGTCATTAGCGTGTCGAGGGAGCGAAATCTAATTAGTCTCTTGCGCCGAGGTTTCGTGCGGATACCGCGAAATAAGGGAAGATCTCTCTCCGTCTTTTTCTCTCTTCGGCTCTTTCCTTTTCTCTCGCGGAGGAATAAGATCGAAGGAAGAGGAAAGGCAAAAAGGGTAAAACAGTTGTTAACTTCTTGAATCTATAGCTAAGAATTTTTTTTTTTTTTAAATGAGCGTTAACGAATGGCATGAAAAAATTGGCAAACTTTTTGGCACGAATCCTTTTCATAGAAACTTACTGGTAGTTTCTGAAACTTAAGGTTTCATAAATCTTTATATAGATCTCATTCCTGGAGCACGAGAGGAGGGGAAGGAGAGAGAGAGAGGAGGGTCAGGCTTCAGTTGCTCGTCTCGCGTCCGCTTCGACGATTATGCTAATGCGCCTAGTTGCGCATCTCACTCGCGTGAAACGCGCATGCGCCCGAACGTCGATAAATATTTATTGATGTAAGACGAGCCGGCTGAATAATAATAAATGGTCTCTCTATTTCGCTCCGTCCGGCTCTCCACCCCCGGCTCTCTCACTCTCTCACTCTCTCTCGTCCTCTGCTTCCTTCTCTCCGCTCTTGCACGTGCGCGCGCATCTATGTACGTGTTTATTGATGTAACTCGAGACAGTCGCACGCAGTTAACAGCCCGTAAACATAGAATGCACCGAGGATATACGAGTGTTTTTCGTGTTCGCCTCTGGCATCCACTCTCCGGAGCCGAGTGCCGCTCGAGATTTCTCTATGACATTAATCCTCGCAGCGCTATGCATCTTACCCACGAGGACCGCGCTTGTGGAATAACGTGACCACGGATCCTGAGGAACGAATTCTGCTGGAAACGATGATAAAGCGGCTTAGCGTTCTCGCATACATTCACAATGCCTCGTATACCGTGGAATAATTTTTATAATTTCGACCGCGAACGAGATAGCCCCATTAAAAATGATTGTCGGCGAGCCACTTACGTTATCGGCAATTTATCTAGCCGTCATTTAAAACCGATAAATCCTATCGTTCGCGGTGGTGATAAAAATAGTAAAATGTTGCTTCAAATTGCGCAAAGTAACGTGACTCATTCTGTACATATTCTACGAGTATTGATCTGGTTTGGCAGCTTGAGTTTAGCGTCGCAATTATTCTAACCGGAAATATCGATTGGCGGGCAGCGAAAAAAGCGCGACTCGGAGTCTCGGCGCCGGTATTCCGGGGCGTGCGTCTCTCTCTCTCTCTCTTTCTCTCTTTTTCACGACGAGGGGCTGCGTTGCAGCCACGAAGAAGAAGAAGGGTGATTCACCCCTTCTTTTCTCCCTTCCCGTTTTTCTTGCGGGGCACTCGTACAATAGACGCGATTTCATTCGAAGGCAGGTAGAGGTGATGCAAACGAGCGAGCGATTTAACGGTGGTTTAGGTCCCCGCCGACCGTTTTTTTTCTCCTCTCCCTCGAAGAGAACGAGAGACGAATCGAACTTACGCTCACTTCTCACCCCTTCTCTCTTATCTACCGTGAATCCACATTTATCCACGTATTATTCCGCAGTCCGTTCGCTGAATGGCTGTAAGTTCAGTGATCCGGATACCCATCGCGAAATCGCAGCCGGCAGAGTTCGCGATATGACGTGGCACGGGCGACACGCGTACATTAGTCGACGCGAGAGAAACGCACGGTCGGATTGGCAAAAATGGATGAGCTCGTCAAATGGAATATTCGAAAAACGCAAATGGAAGTTCACCGGGCTCCAGAACGACCCGTCAATTTTTGCGCGTGTTAATTCTGCCATTCTCGTGTCGATTACAGCGAACGGTTTTGACGTTGTTTACTCGCCGGCGGCGAATTGCATTCTTGCCACATTTTATATAGAAAATAGACATTTCTATTTATATTGAAATGCAGGCTGTATGCCGTGCGTATGCACACGCATGACGGAATACGACGCGGATTTACGAACAAATTGAAATTAAAAGCCTCCACCATTTGGCTAATTTCTTCCATCAGAATTTGTTAACGCGTCAAATTTCATTGTAATAATCAACGCTGTAATCGCGTGCGTTGATTATTCGCCAATGATGTCGTTTATTTAATAGAAAACGATATGTAACCACTGGGCGATCGATGGACGCAAGGTGACACGTCGTTACACATTCGGAGCGGATTGAAATATTTATAACGCTCTATATCGCGTTTCTGGGTTGAGTTTCTACGTAATGAGTATTAACATTATCGATTTAATTGTGCTTGCCCATCCATAAAAGTTTCAATGGCTCGGAATCGGTAGCTTGTACGCCGTGATTTATAGCTTTCCATTAATCTTTCACGTTCTTATGTTCCCTTTACTCGGTTAGACGTGCAAATGGAACGGTCAGCGACGCCGCTTTTGTTTCATTTCTTGCATCACCTCCAAGTAGAATGTCAATTGTAATTAGTTCGGTTTTAATCCCATTAACATGGCACGGACGGAAAAACATAGCTTTCGTGTCGATCGATTAATCACCCGATAACTGCCCGCAAATCCAGTTTGTCGCGAAATTATTAATAGAATCGCTAACGAGAATAAAACGAGATAAAAATTCATTTCAACAATATATCTATTTTATTTTTATCTCCAATTCCCGATTAAACTCGGGTAGCTAATCCTATTAATGATAAATGCTACACGAATCTGTTCGATACATTGTCGTACATCTGTGGGGAGCATAAGAGAGGGTTTTAACTCAGCTGCGCGGGAGTGAAAACGAAGTTGCTTTTGATCACGAGCGAAAGCACGGAGGAGGGAGAGAGGGGTTATATCCGCGGACATCGAGGTAATATGCATCTTTATTTATTCATCTCTTTCCGCTCGGAGCCGTGCGCGAGCCATCGATAGCGCGTATCGATTTCAACCTATGTCATCGGGAACGAAATGAATGGTTTCTCCATCTCCGAGATCTCCAAGTCCAAGTCGCGCGGGTTCGCGAGCGGTTAATTGAGAAAGTTAACGTCTACGTCCGCGCGTCTGTCTGCGCGAGGGTCGCGGAGGAAAAAAAAAGTATAATTGACCTCGACATTGCGGCGAGGTTTCCGCAGTCGTTACGCGTCGCGGAAGCTATGGAGTCTTCGCGCGTCGAGCGGTTTTGTTTCAGCATGATACCGCGGCGCGCAACCGGTTATCGGATCCCACACAGTTTTCGCGGTGCTGGGGCGGGTAATTTTCAGCGCGGCCAGCGATGAAATATTTCGAGGCCCCGCGGTATTAATTGGTCGCGTGATTCCGTGTCGCGCGTTCTGCGCTCATGGTCGTGATTTGCGACCTATGTCTGCGACTTGACGCAACTGTTAGATTACAGTGTACAGCGCACTTTGCGCCGCGAAATCTTGTGAAATGGCTCTAGTTTGCGGTGATAGCCCCTAGCTTGCAATTTTGTGCTATCAGCTACGTTACCGCTCTTTATATAGAACGACTCGACGTCGTAGATATAGTCGTCTCGGGTCGTTAGCGTGTGCGCTGTGTAAAAGCGATCGCAAACGACTGGAGAATGTTAAAACGAATGTTCGGCTGTGCATAAATGCGCGCGGATTGCAAAGGTTTTCGTCGAAATTTATGACGTATCGCGATTTCGAGAATCGTCTCCGCAGTCTCGCGATAAATGATGTTTTATTATCGCGCAGAAATGGCGCAGTTTAACGATAAACGTGCTCCGCGTCACGGATCGATGCGACGTGCCGGTCTTTGCTAGTTAGAAAATGCCACCTGTGCACGGGCTGAGCCATGAGGCATTGTTCGCACATGTCTATCATATTGAACCCAATTAATACACGAGGTGTTTCAAATTCATCGAACCCATTTTTCGGTCTTTGACCTTTAGAACTTTTTTTCTTAGCACGGATTCATTTATTATTATTGATTTTTCTTGCAAATTATTTATTAACGTGCATTTAATGATCAAACATTAAGTCTGTTAAAGTTGACACTCTGAGTTGAATTTTTTGTGAATTTTTACAAAATTAATGTGGCATTTCATTGTCCATAAATAATCTTTTTCATCCACCTTGCAAAAAAAATTGAAGAAACTTTATTATGAGAATCCTTAAATGCGTTTCTTTTAAATTATATATAGATTCCAATTATCTATCCATATCTGTCATAATAAATTAATAATTGGTCATTAATAATACTAATAATAAAGCGAACATTTCAATCGGCTGTTCTTACGGGATGTCTCGCGCGAAATCACACATACGTGAAGTCTAAAGGTGAAAACTCGTGCGCTTTTGCTCGCGCAATAATAACGACTATCGCGCTTTTCCGCGTTGGTGTTTTAATGTCGTTACAACAGTGCGACTCGCGCACGTGCGCAGACACACGTGCGAACGAGAGAGACCGTCGGAGAGAGAAAACGAGAGAGACGGAGAGAGTGTCCATCCATTAACTAAATGCTAGGAAAATGTTATTGCTACTCGCATGAAATAACCATCCGAGCGGAGTGCGCCGCGGTTCGATGTCATCTGCAACGATCGCCAACACCATCTCGTTTTTCTCATTTTTTTTTCGTTTTTTTAACGTCGCGGCGACGGCGATGGCGGTTTTTTCGCTGGTTTCTCACCGGTTTCTACGATCGTTTCGGCTCGCGATAACCGAGTTCAAGGTAACTGGAACCCAGTAATCCGGCCGGCTGAAGCGACAAACTTCGGCGACTGTACTTATTTACTTACTTTACGCTCTTTGAACCTCTCCTCGCCCGTTCTTCTTTCTCTCTGCGCTACTCCGTTAAGTACTTAAGTGTATTATAATTACGGTCGCTTCATTTGCCGATTTGTAGCTAAGAGAGAAGGAGAATGAGATTGCTTATCGTTATGTGAACGATTATACATAATCTTTCCCGTGCTTTGTGTGACCCTAATTATGAGCTATTGTTACGACAACTGATTTCGTAGCACTAATAAGAATCTTATTTTACGACATCCAGAGCCTTGAAGTATCGCACGATAAAGGAGCGCGCGGAAATTCCATAAAGAGACTCATGAAACTGTATAATATTAATCTATATATCCGTCTCTCTCTTTCTCTCGCACGTGCGCTCTTTATCCTGTATCAAATAGCTATACTTTATCATATATCCCACTTTTACGACTAACGTCGCGATAAAATATGAAAAATACATTTTTTATCGGCACTTTTTCTGAATCGCAGACATGTATTTTACATTCATTTCGCGCATCGTTATTGACTAGGCGTTAGACGCACGGCGATCGATCTTGGATGAAATCCGCGTCTCGCGTGCGAGAGATATAATCCATGGTAGCGTAAATCGTCGCGTTCGCGCATTCCAATCAGCGGCAGAGCGGCGCAAGTCGCGTAATCGCTGTGTTGCCGCGCGTCGCGTCGCGCAAATCGTCGGCGTAATAACGTTAAATCGGGTATACTCGCGCAGCCCACGGGGCTAAAGCCCGGCCGCGTTGGCACAAGGTGCAAGCAAAGAGGGTTGCGGGAGGGTTTTGCAGGAGAAGCAGCGGTAGGAGAAAGAGGGGGAATGGCGGGGCTGCGCGGGGTGGATGTGGGGTGAGGTTCTCTCGCGAGGGTGGAAGAGGTGCAGCGGAGAAGGCGATCGATGCACCGTGCCCGGCCATACGGCGATGCCTGAGTCAGCTTTTCGCGAGCATTGGCCGCCGGCATTACGGCTGCGCTCGTTGTGCGGAATAGAGAAGGGTGGCGGAGCGGGTGGATGGCGGTGCACGGGGCAGGGGGCGAAAGAGGGAGGAACATCGAATCGTTTCCGGCGAACGCAGCCCCCGCGCGCGCGGCGAGTATACCAGCGGCGAGCTGCAACGCGCATCGGGTAGAAGTGACGTACCAAATGAATATCAACAAGCGCAGCCTCCTTCTCCTGCTCCAGCTCTCTCTCGCTCGCTCTCCCCCTCCTCCCTCCTCTCTCTCTCTCTCTCTCTCTCTCACGTATATTCGTTGGAAAACGAATTTTATTTCTGCGGGCGTGGCGCGCGCGCGGACACGAACGACTGCTCGGATTCCGTTTTTCCTGCCCGCCGCACCGCCAGCTGCTGTTCCGAACCCCGGCTATGGCCGATCGAAGTGGCCCGGGGAGAAGATGCCGTCGTCGAGAATTTTCTCGTCGAGACGCGCGACACACCGCGTGCGCTACCACCCCCTCCTCTTACGGGTCCGATCAGCGGTAGCCGTTATGGCTCCGGATGTTAGTACGCGTTTGACGTGTTTATGATTAAACTGTTTATATTACCATAAAGTATGTCATTGGAGTTGCACGGGTGACGGGAATTCAATTGGTCGCTTTAAAAAGAGTCGTATATTAATGGAAAACATTTTCCATTGTGCATTATGTAAAACGACATAATTATTTATATAAAGTAAATGCAATCTATGTACTATTTGGATCAATCTAAATTTGAAGTAAATAAAACGAAAGAAATTACATTTAAAATAGAGACACTGAATGTAGATGCAGAAATTCGTGTATCGTTGTTTGGCTGCTAGGAAAATGTAGCGTGAAAAACAAAATTCTATTAACGTGTCAAATCCGAGGCAGCAGGTTGGAGAGGCAAATAAAGTGGGTTGAAGAGGTGAATGAATATCAACAAACACGGGGCTCCGGGCGAGAACTGGATTTTATTTCCGCGGGCGTGGCGCGGATGATTTTTCTTCGTCTACCTTCTTCCGTTCGTCTCCGGTTCTGCTTTTCTTTCGCTGCTCTCTACCCGCTGTATTCTCCTCTCTCGACCGCTCCTTTCGACTTTTTCGTCGGCGGCCGCATAAACGGATCTACGACTCTTGAAGAACGACGGTCGAACGAAGGACCGGAAAAAAAAACATCGTGATGCACGAATGTTCGTGATCTCGTGAACTTCCGACATGTTCAGAATCACTTGTATTTATTTTTGTATGAGCGGCTGACTAATTCATAAGAAGTAGTACACGGCTAATTCAGAGCTATATTTACCTCATTCAAATTTCATCCTTTCATTCGTATCCTAGAGCATATATTTGATGAAAATTTGTTAAATAATATCGTAGCAATTTCCAATTGTTTTTAGCGAGCAATAAAGCAAAATTTATCTTGTTGAACACAGAAGAAAAAATATGGTTCTCTCATGTAGTTGTAACAAAAAATAACGGAATTTCGAACAATTTCATTTTACTGAGCTTTCCGAGTTGCTCGTTTATCTTCGACATTTTTGCAGGCAGGTTTGTTTGAAAAACGTATCAAAAGTGTCAGGGAGAAAAGAGGAGGGGATGAGCATTTGACACGCTTTCGCTGAAAATATCTCCCATTTTTTTTTTATCGGCTGCCGGATAACGCGATTCGATTGCGAGCGATTGGTCCTCGCGAGTAAATTTCACGAAGAGCCGCATTATAACCGGCGGATATTCGGATATATCCGCGGGTGTAGCGGCGTGACAGATGGCACTCCCGGTAATTGCATCGGGGATATAACGCACGAGCCGGCGTGGAAAGCGGTTCGATCTGCACCTCCGCGTATCAATTGGTCCACAATGCCGGCCGCGGAGAAACGCGAAGGGAAAGGAAGTCGGAGGAACAAGGATGCGGAGACGCGAGCATATAGGGTGACTTTAAAGTAACTCGCTGAAAGCGGGCGTATTTTTCAGGCAATCAATTTGTGATTTTTTTTTCAGAAAAAGGAATTTCATTAAATAAAATGTAATAAAAATGTAATCTTTATTCTTTTATACTTGAGTTTAAGTAAACGTTACTTTAATTAGAGACGTATAACGGAAGATTATAAAGAGTTATGAAAATGTAAATTCGATAAAAAATATTTATCGAGGGGATATTTCGAATTGAAGCGTATTTGTAAAGTTTAAAGACTTCTCTGGAGTCACCCTGTATAAGGAATGAAATGTGCGACACGTAGGTGCGTATGTATGCGTGTGTATGTGTGTGTGAGAAAGAGGATTCATACGCTCGAAACGCGGTCGAAGCAGGAAGAGGGAGGCAGAAGGAGAAGCCAATTAATTTTACGATGGCAAACAGTGAGACTGTCGCAACGCCGTTTCTGCAGTTCAGCGAAGTAATTAAAGTTTAAATTGTTTTGAAGAACAATAACGCCCGCTCCCTCTCTCCCTTCCGCTCGCCCTTCCTTCCACACTTTGCCGTGTCTATTCGGGGACGATGTGTCGCCGTTCTCTCCTCGTCGATGTCCTCCGACCTAGTGCGATAGAAGGGCCGGCCGAGAAAGGGTCACATAATGAGATCCAGACTGAGACGTTCCGGAAGTCGGGAGAGAATGTCCGTTACGCGAATATTGTTCACGTCTGGCCGCAAATGCGTGCGATGTGCACTGGTGATTGTATATCGACTCCATTACAAGCCATTACGCACTATCGCTCTAATTATCCCGATGTAGCGACGTGGACTGGCGTTCGTTGGCGTTCACGATAATTAAAGTAGTAACGAATACGTCGGATTCGATTAAATCGAAATTAATCGTCATTAAACGTAATGGCGTGTCCGCAGGTGAGCTGCCTCTCGCCCCCGAGGTTTTTCGCGGAGATAATTGACGGCTGGATTTCGGTGTAGCTACATGTCGATGTGCACTTTGCGAAAAGGAAGAGCTCGAGGCAAAAAAATCAATTTCAATATGTCGAAAAAAATGGTTCTTGAAATTTTTAATTAGGGACTTTTATTTAGTTTTTCGTCCCGATGACTGAACATTTACGACGGGCAATAAATTTCGTCTTTCAACTTTGATCGTTTTAGGTCTGTTTGAGCTTTGCAACTTCGTGTGCCGAAAAAAATCGATCTTTTGATATATAACTTTCGACTTGCCAGGGTTCGGCACGAATTGCCGGATTTTTCGGGTCGTTTTTCACCGCGCCCATAAAAAGTTTTACTGCAACTGCGTGCGCCACCGCAAAATGAACGATGGCGAAAGAATATCGATAATTCCTGTGGCGCCGCAAAGATCATTGCCCCGATATTGAGCCGGTCCGTGAGGATCGGTTGTAAAATCGTGCCGAACGAGCCTACCTGCCGCAGGTGTCCCCGAATTAGCGGCTGCACCTCGTAAACCATCTGATGACTAATTACCGATATTGACACTTGAAAAGGAACAAAAACCATGCGAGTTTGTAGGTAGTCGCCGGCAGTGAGAAAAGGAAACAGTTGGCAGTTGCAAGAAGCAAATTTCAAAAGATGTCAAAACGATTTACGGGCTCTATTTAGTTTTGACCTGCTTCTCGCCTGTTTAGTATTCTTTAAGCACCCCGACAGGATTTTCTATTGTTACGATATTTTTCGCACGTTAGATCTTCTTTCGTTTGTTGACAACATAAATGTTGAGTGCAACTGTCATGCATCATGCTGGAGCATCTAGCCTCATCTAATTCTCGCTCTCGCTTTCACCGTACTCGATGGACGGAGCTAATTATGACCGTGATCAAGCCACGCATTAACTCTCCTTTCGCAGTAATTGTTAATGAGGATGGACGAATGATTACGTTATAGCGCTAGAT
>VBVR01006493.1:0-10153 GCA_011638315.1 Tetramorium parvispinum | reverse complement strand
GAATACCAATTCCTTTTTTGATACAAGCTGGCTTTGATATCGATAGCGCGGACATTTCTTTCAAAGGATTTCATTATCCGGGTGTATCGTTTACAAAAATATGACATGTTAAAAATAAAATTCATCAATTATATAGAAAAAGATACGAAATCATGCTTCATTAAAAAAAAAAAACATTAAATACGATGTTTGTCTGTTGATTATTTTAAATTAATTGATACTTGTCAAAGTATCCTTTAATGGATTCTAAGAGAAGATTCTCATTAAACCGTATTCATGTTTTTCTTTATTCCTGTCGGTTTAATCAGATTGTAACTGCGAGTCGCTTTTTTTGCCCGAGGTTCATCACGTTTATTTTTATCGTTCATCGCTATTTGATCGTTTCGATCTTCGTTCTATTATTAAATGGAGCAACGGCACGCCCGCGCCGAGCTGATTGATAGTTCATGTCGTCGCTTGATTCAAAGATGTACAAATTCGACGGTTAAGACACGGTCCTCAGGACAAGATCTCGCATCGATTGCCGGTCGACAGTGGTGTACATCCGCGCATACTGCACGACATTATGGACGTGGGCCGTTGAGCGGCTTGGTTGACCGAGTTTGCATCGGTGTTGGAGGTCCCATTGATTTCCTGGCCCATGTCAAGGCTGCACGCGAGAAACCCCCGCTCCCCTCCGGCCATCCACAACCTCCGACAACCACCCTTCCCTTCTACGACTCCCTCCCGCAAGCTGCTTTCCCTTCCTTGCCGACTCCGCGCCCCCGTCATCTTCGCTCGTCTTCGACTTCGCGTACATACGTCACGCATGCGACGTGCCGCACCGCGAGTAATCATCGAGTCCATCATTTTGTCAACTCGCGTCATTAGAAGTGGCATTCACATTATCCGTCACTTCGTCGTATCTCCAATCCGCTTTGCGAAAGAAAGAAGCTTTCAGAATGTCAATCTCTCTTCGTGAACCCTGTGCGATGCGTGCACGTGATGATTATCACGGACGATAAGCAGTGCGATGGCAGAATCAATAACACATTACAAAAGTGAATTACATGCCACGTATACATATATCTTATTAGCCATATAAATATTTTTTGTCTTATCTTTCGTTGCTGTTATTCGCTAAGTTTAAGCTTTGATGTTCTTCATCTAAATGACGTGACATACGTACAAGTGCATCTGTTGGTATAGTTAATTGCAACCCGCATCGTGTCATCTAGAGCGTGATACGCGAAGCTGCAAGGCTTTTATTTGGAAGAACTACAAACCCGTATGTACGCTGCATTGGCTTCATCCAATCTGTGTCTTTTCTCCCCTAACTGCTTTTTCCTTTGCTTTAACTTGCATTTTCAATGGTATGTCATTTTCGAGACGTATTTATTTTATGATCGACGCGTTTCATTATTCATTGTGCAAGATAAATTAGACACCTGGAGATGTATACTCAGAGAAAAATATAGTTACTTTTGGACCCAACCACAATTTTATAATATTTCTAATGATAATTATGGTTAACATAATGATGCATATAGTTAAGTTAATATTTACTTAATTATATGTATCATTATGTTAACCATAATTATCATTAGAAATAATATAAAATTGGTTGGGTCCAAAAGTAACTATATTTTTCTCTCAGTGTACATACATACATACACATAATATATTAATTTTAAATAAATTTCTGCTGCTCAGCAGGTTATTTTTATTATTTCTAGAATAATGCGTACATTACATTTTATTAATTCTGAGAGTTTATTGGTAATCTCGTCTGTTTGCTAATGGCAAGGTGATTATTTACTTTCTTTACACTCAAGAGAAAGAGCAATTTGTTAGTTTACCTAGCTATATTGATTTATTTGCTTATCTTAACTGTCTTGCCTGTCTCTTGTGTTTATCACTTGTATGCGGTTTTATGCCAATATCTTGTATCTAACGTTGGTTATGACGTTTGCTTACCGTAATTGTTCTTGGCTATTCTTCGTTTCATTCATCCTTGAACGCAAATCGATTCCTGTTGAATTTCTTCGCGGTGCGCCTTTGTATACCTTGTCATTCATTTATAAATAATTCGATCGACTTTAACTACTCACATGTTACGAAGATATCTCACGACCATTTACTCCCCAAAAAAATATCTAAAAGTATAATTGGTGTTGAAGAGTCCATATTTTTAACACACGTATTATTATTGACATTCTATTTTCATATAATTATTTATTGCGCATATATTGATACACATTTTTGTAATATATGATTTTCTACTTTAATATCATTAAAATTAATATTAAAATCAATTATTAGTAATATAATTAAATGAATCACAATGTCTCCTTTTTATCGATATTAGATTATATATTCTTCAAGTATAGGTGTACACTTGAATATAATCTTTGCATAAGACATCGCGCGGTTGTATTTTTACAATAACGCATAAATATATATATATATATATATATAGCTTTCTTGTTGCGTCATGCAACCATGAACTTCATCTATCTACGCACCTTCGATTCAGGGAAAAGTATACTACTAAGAGAGCACGTGCGGTAATTTATCCGCTCTTGCGGTCGCCGACGACATAATAATTTGGTTTATTCCATTCGCGTTGCGTGGTAGAATCTTCGTTATTCGGCAAGTGGTAATTTGAAAGTAATTTGAAAGTATGGCAACTGTCACGGCATGGTCGCGAATTTCGCAACGTGGCGGTCGTGTAGGACGGCGAGGGGGACGCCCGGGGCGGAACAACCGCATATTAATCGTGACACTTGCCGCGCGGCACACGAATTTATGAGCGCAAAAGCCACGAGTTAAAATCCAGAAGCGGACAGGAAAGTCTCCGTATCGCGTGACCTCTCGAGCCGTGCTCGACTCTCCACATCGCGGTTACTGTCCAAGTGCTTTAACTCCGACACTAATAACTCCAATTAGCACGTTTACAGTATCGCCGCGATATTTGTTGAAAATGCGCTGAGGAATCGGAAATCGCAGAACCAAATGCGCAGAACATGCATGAACAGCCGGCGAGAAATTGTCGAAAATCGCGATAAGACTTTCGCAAAAGATGACGAACTCTCGGCAATCGTGAGGAATACGTAGCAAAGTCGCATAAAAAGTTTGCTCGAAGGCCAAGCGCGTCGTATTAAGTATGCTTCCGGCAATTGTTGTACAAGTAAAAAAGTTTAAGTTTATATACGATGCTATATAGTGAGAGAAAATTTCTGCGGAACAGATTTAAGAAAATGGCACGTGCGTTATAGTTGTTTGCTTTACACTGTAAAAGCACTCGTGATGACGTTTGTTGTTTAGATAGTATTTTCTATTAATTAAATTATTTTTACATAATTAGTTTTAGATCAATTATATCTATATAAATAAATAGATGTATATCTATTAATTTTTTATAAAAGTACCAGAGCTTAAGCTTTAATGTAATATTTAACGTTATTTTAAAAACAGTTTTAAAAATCATACATTAGATAAAAATCTCAAGTTTTAATCAAATTTTAATTGTAAATATATACTATTAAAGTTTGATTTATAAAATATGTGATAATTTATTACAGACACATTGTTAAATATAGATTTATAATAACTAGCTAAACAGAAAGTTTCAAAGATATGTCGAGAAACATTTAAAAATTTTGCATTCATGCTAGTATTTAGGAACATTTATACAGTACATTTATATGTGAGTTTCTATATTTTATTTTTGCAAAAATATCCTCTTATGATGAATATTCAACTATATATTTTTACTATGAAGAAATATCATGTAGCATATTTTTTTTCATAATGGCAATGCCAGCTTTACGTTATAGCAAATCTGAGAACTGCTTGAATAAAGCATTGAGTGAGCAAGAGCGAACGAATCCAGCGAGTGGATGAAATCATTAGTATCGAGGCTAGGGTTTCCTGTATCGTTGCTACGCAGAATATGGCACTCGGTATGCCAGTGATAAAGCACGAGGAACAGTCAGCCGTTTGAATGCTCAGCGCGGCTCAACCGGATATTACAGTTACCGAAGAATATTCGATTTGCAGCTAACTAGATGGGCTAGCTTGTCGATCCGGATGCCGTTCTCTCGTGTCTTCGTTCGCGCCTCTTCGCTGTCGAGTTACCGGCCGCCATTCCGATTAAGTTTGAAGTTACTATCGGAAATACGTTTTACTATGTCACTCTGTGATCTCACTAAACATCATAATGTCGTCGATAGAAATATAGTGTAGGTTGTGAAGTGATAGTCGGAAATAACGTTTACTACAATGTGAAAGAAAGAGACTGCTTATGACAAAATTTAGGAACGTGTTTTATTTTCATTATCTTTTTCTTACGGTATAAATATGTAATTTTAGCAGGTTTTAAGACTATTGCTCCAAAATGGTAAGAAACTTTACTTAGAGAGTTGTGTATTTGGAATCCGCTCGCGTAGACTTTCATCCTATGCAAAAAATTTCCACATTTTTGAAGATTCCGAAATCAGGCAAAATGTCTTGGGCCACGTTCTTTTTATGGTTTACTTCTCGCGAAGACAATCCGGATTTTTTGTAATAAAGTTTATTTGTTCTTCAATTATGAAACTTGATCTTTGTTTCTTTTTCTTTCTCTTTCTGAAACACACATAATCAGAGCTCTTATATTTTGTAAGCGTAAATGGAGCAGCAATATAGAACAGATCTACCGGTATTACGATATAAATCGTGACACAAATTGTTCAAACTTGCACGGTTCCGTATCCGTATGGTTTCATCAATCATTCGTGTAAGCGCGCATTAATAATCGTCTACTATTAAATATGCATTGGTTGTTTGCGAACGAAGCGTCATTCTCTCTCTACTCTCGTCTCTCTATTTCGCTATGCCTGATTTCTGTCAGCCTTTGTGTGCCAGCTGCCAGTCACTAATTATTTATGTAAAATATTCCGTTTTTCAAATTAGGACATGAGTAACTATTAACTTTTTACATTACCTATCTTGTCGATTTATAGCAATATTTATGTATATAATGTAAAGAATTTTTAACATAATAAAATTTAAGTTGCTGTACTTTACTGTTAAATACTGTTATAAATACCATGTATATTTATTAATAACAATGTTTCACTGCTTATTGCCATTCTCATATAGAATTTATATATCGTTTTTTTAAAGCGTTTGTAATTAGCGATATTGCGATCTATTACGATTATTAATTGTTAATCGTGTTTCGTGCTGGAAATATCTTCGTGTGGTCGGCATGATTTCTTAAACACCCAAAGAGTAACGTACAAAAAATTCAGTAGTTACTGCCAGACATCTACTTCATATTGGGATACATTGGGATACATGGTAGCATTTCTAAAAGCGGAAATAAATTTAAAGCTCCATTACGCGAATACAGGATGTCAGATATATCCGTGGGAACCGCGAGAAAGATAAATCTTTTCTGGCCGAAGCGGTAATGGAAAAACACTCGATGGCATCGGCTGTCACTGTTATCCTTCCAAGCGATGGTAATATTGCCAACGCGGTTGCACAAACCAGCCGAGTGTGGATACGCGAAGGAAAACAACAATCCGTTCCGTCGCAGAAATACGCGCGGTTTGTATACTGCCACGGAAAATAGGTCAGTCGAAGTCCAATGATTTGGCGCGATTTCGCCTGTTTCCGCGGTGGGCGATGCTCTTACGACGAAAACACGACGATTCTCGACCGGATGATAATCCACGATGTTTCCAATTCCGGAAAGTTGCCAAGGAATCCTTCTGTCTACGAGGGTCGCATCCCGATGTGAGATATCACGGATCGATAGATAGTGCTCTTCGCAAAATCCTTGGACGGATATTTTCGACGATAGCCATTAATTACTCGTGATATAATCGCAACCTTTAGCATTTTCCAATCCTTTAGCATAATCCAATTGAAGTGGAACCAAATTTATGATATATTTTTTATCATTGTTACATAAGAATGTCTATTTCTAAATAAAATTATACGTAAAAGTTGAAACAATGATATACAAATATATAAATAATTTTGGAAAATAGCAATATTGAAATAATACAGTTTAAATACAGTCTAAATATGAAATAATAAATTGGAAAACTTAAAACACGTACAAAAATTTTGAATAGATATTGAAAAGCGAGATATTTTAAGTTATGAGCTCTTTTTTATACTCATAAATAAAGAGAAACAAATATAAACAATTTTATATTATTTCAAAATAAAATTTCCACGAAAGTTTGTTTATGACAAACGGACTATTATGACTTATGACTATTTTTGTTATTGAAATTATATTATTCCAATCCAATTTCGAGTACACTGTATTTTTTTTCCACAAAGTTTCAACATTTTATTACGAAATGTTGTTACACCCTTATTACTACAAAATAATTGTTATTCGATAGCTACAATCATTAAGTTTAAGTAATGAGGGTATTTTAAGTACTGTGGAAATTTGAATGAAGATGGCGCGATGTAATTGGTATTCCGGATCAAGTTTGGCCCGGGTGACCGAGTGAAGCAAAAAGGATGTTCTTCCTCGTTGTGGAGAGAAGGGGGGCCTGGTGTGCGCCACCGAGCCGAGAATGGGCGAGGGTGGCGACGATTCTAACCACCGTGGGCTGGCGAGGGTGGCGGCGTAGGAGGATTTGGAGCTCTGCCACGTTGGGAGCACCCTCCTGCTCGAGAGCTCTACTCCGATCACCGATACCACACTATAATACCTCCGCGGTTGGTACTCATAGAGGTTTGGAGGAGGCCAGAGAGAAGCGCGGCCCACTCGAGGAGGAAACAGGTGGAACGACCGAGGCTCCGCTCGCCGGAAGAGCGTAAATATTGATAATCCCTCTGATTACATATAACTACTCGTTTACCATCTTCGCTGCATGTAATAGCACGGTGAAATTAAAAAAATGTTTCGCCACCGGTTCTACTGATGATGTTATCCGACAACTTAAATGAGGTTGTCATTAACGTCTAAGAAATATAAAATTGGTCAACTATGTCTGTATGTCGGCACAGTCAAGTATACGTATCTCGTTAGATAATCTTAAATGTACGGAAACATCGATAATGTCGCAGTTAGTCAATGCCACTGGCTAAGTCCTCTATTCTATCCTCATTCTTGCAATGATACGAGTTAAACTTATGTCTTCGTTTGTGATTATTCATGAATCTATATTTATGATTATTGGAATATAAATGCAGTAGATTGTGTGTGGAAAACCTTCACTGTCTGACCTCGAAACACAGACTTCTTTTAACGCTTATTATATTTGCTAAGGAAAACTGTGCGTAGAACTTGTCGTTACATTAAGTATAGTTTTCATTCAGAGAATTATAGCCGTCGTGTGACTGTATGATACAATTCATGATAAAAAATGAATTATTATAAAACAATAGATGTGTCCAAACAAAATATGCTTTCGGAGTTATTGCTTAAAAACTTCTTTTATAAAGATTATAAAAATAATACGAATTAACTTTATAAAAAGTGTAAAAATAATACCAATTAACTCTTAATTACTTTTTGTTTAAAAAGATTACAATATATGCTTATATACGATTATACATTGCTTTTATATATTTAGCTATTGAGACCATTGAAGATTTGCCTAAAAGATACTACGATTATGATCGTAGTAAGATTTCAGTAGAAACGGAACAACATAATGCAACGGCTAGTGAAAAAGTCTGAGTGAACGCAGCCGTCGGTTGCGAGTACAACGCGTCGAATGTTTCGTGCAAAGTGATCGATAGCGCTGGCTTGTGTTGCAGATATCTTTGCCGGCTACATTTGCGGATTATTAATATGTACTAGTGAATTGCGATCAACGGATGAGCGAGTGTGGCATCGACCAATTCCAACGTTGACATTGTTTGCTCTTTGTTACTATTGCTCGCGTTCACCTCTGTTCTTTCTATTCGCCAGTTTATCGTTTTGTTTCTGCTCGAAATAGCATTTTCTAATTGACAAAAAGGCTCATGTACGTTTTAAACGTTATCATTAATTATGATAAAAGATACAATTGAAAAATTATTTTAAGATTAGTAATATAGTTTGATTGTAGTAAATATTGTAATGTATGACTTTATTATTAAATTTAATCTTTTAATTTTATTTTAGAGTAATTTCTGTCCAGCAATAAAACATATAAAAAGATTTTTTAACTTTATTGTTTAATTTAATGTTTTATTTTAAATGTTATAATATATCTTTTACGTATAATTATTTTATGGATTTTAATATTATTTTTTAATCTATTGACACAGATTATAATAATTACTTGGAATTAACTGATATTATTGTAATAAATCTACATTATATTTAATTGTAACATATATTTGATCGTCACATTTGATCATAATGATTAAAATAAGAATTTGCACTCGTTATAATGGTCTTATCGATTAATAATTATCAGGATTAGAAAAGTAGCTTAAGATGATCAATGTTATGCAAAATATATTATGCTTATTAAAATGCAGGGAAGGAGAGAGAGAGAGAGGGAGAGAGAAAGAGAGAGCGCTTCCTTATCGTCGCCTTGGAAGCACGAGGGATGGTGTCATTGTGATCATGGAAAGAGCTTGCGCGCGTAGTGATGAGACATACACTAGACATGCAACGTAACTGCATGTATCCGCTCATTTATATGCAATCATGGAGGTGCATCCAGAGAGAGCTATGCGCCGTTCTCATTGTGGCGCCCGTTATGTCAAAGGCTAAACCTATCTTGTTTGCACTTGATAGTAGGCAGCGGGCGGGTTGACGTCAGACACGATCGCGTAATAAAACTTCGTTATTTCCGTCGAAGTGGCATAATGAATGACGCGTATCGCAATGAAGATGCCATTCGTCACGATTTGCCCAACACAATATTTTTTTTCAACATTAATATGGAACAGCTGTGCTTATATCTGGCAAGAATGTCTCTTCGTGTAATTATTGTGAAAGAGATGTATCGTTGTTTTTTGTATAGTCATAAAAGTTAAATACAGAGGATTGTGTAAAATATTGCTAATTAATTCTCCTGTTGTACCAATTATACTGATATGTTTTTGGTAGCAATAATGTATATAAATTTATCTCAAGAGAGAAAGCTGATTTCCAAGAAATTCCACAGACATCTATCAAAACCGTGTAAATAAAGTCAAGAATTCTACGAATATATTTATTTCATGAATTAGTTAGTTTTATAATAGATAGAATAAAAATCAATTATAATAAAATATCTCATAAACGTTATGACCCGTATTCAGAACGCGTTTCTAAAGATGTTAGCGCGATTTTATGTCTTTCTGTCCTTGTTTTACGTTTATTGAATGATAAAGATAGAATGACATAAAAACGCGCTAACATCTTTAGAAGCACGTTTTGAATACGGGTCTATCTCTATAAATTCAAGTGTTTAGGTATAAGATATTAACTTATAATTCTGAAAAATATCGGATAGTGTTTTGAAGAGAATGAAAGACGCATATCTTCTGTTTTGCTATTCTTCAAAGCTTTAAGCATGTTCCCTTTAATAATTTGATTCCCATGCTCTTCGGACATTTTCCAGACATGGAAAAAAAGATGAAAAGCTCTCAAAGATTGCGATAAACTCGCTTTGTGATAAAGATAGCATCAACAACGTTTCACAAAATCCTATTTTCTAACACTTTACTTGTACTTTGTGTACATTGAAGACAATCGGATTTAAGCTATTAGTAAAATAGCTAACTAACGATTCTTTAAAAGTTACTTATCTCTCAGTATTTACTTTCGAGAATCACATGCTAATCTTAAGTTATGGTTACATTATGCGCGCGCATTACGCTCTCGCATTTTGTCTAAGCCTACAAGTAAGCAATACAAAAAACGGCTGACTTACGCGGCGTATGCAAACGGTGTGTGATGCGTGGCGGGCAGTAGAACGACCGTGGCCACGAGGAGAACGAAGCTCCCGGAGACGGCGTGGAAGGACCCCATGATTGTCGTCCCCCGGAGTCGCCGCGGCTGTCCGCGCGCTAAGGAGAAGGAATCACGACGCCACCCTGCCGCTGAAAACGACGGTGAGGACGAGAACGGCGACGAAGGGAACGTCGACGGTTGTCCTGAGGCGTTGCTACCTGGCGCGTTGACCCGGCGCCTCTCTGCGTGTCGTCTGCGTCTCACCCTCCCTCCCTC
>VBVR01006492.1:0-10152 GCA_011638315.1 Tetramorium parvispinum | reverse complement strand
GTATATACACGGTATCTCCCGTCGCGATTGGCATTGATGGTGATCGTCGTCACGCGGAAGACGAAAAGATTCCACATGGTGATTTACCGTCGCGGATTACGAAGGCCACGCGCTGAAAAAGTCGATGTTGCGGGAGAAAAAAAATTAAAGAGCTAGTGCTATACAGCCGCGAAGTATACGCGGTACGATCAGGTGTGTAACGATCGAACGGGCTGCGATATGAGATGATGAAAATAATCTGTCAATATCGTTTTACTGGAGAGACAAAGAGAGAGAGAGAGAGAGAGAGAGGGGTCAAGTCATTGTATCATCATTAATCATGTGGTTAATTGAAGTAGCTAAGTATTGCTTGCTGAATAGATCGTTTCTAAGACGTAGAATGAATAAACCGTTTCTATGATGTCAAATGATGCACAATGAATAAACAAGTACAGTTTTGAAAACAAGACATTCTTGGATGTTCTCTGAATTATCTTGGATGTCCTCTGAATTAGCTTGAGAAAAAATCCATCATGTAACGTGACTGATTCAGTAATATGTACAAATTCCAGTTGCATAAAGGTGATTTAATTTGTTAAAGTATTTAGATGAGCAGATAAATGCATACAAGTTTTTAATTCATAAAATTTGCATTTGTTGATCAAGAACATGTATTATAATGAAGTAAATAATTATAATTCATTAAATTACAGAAATGTAATTTTGTCGTGTTTCAATTTAAGACAAGATTTAGGAAGAAAAAGATAATTTTAAATTATATATTATACGAAGAATTAAGATTAAGAATCTATAAAAATAAAGCAATCAGTGAAAATAAATGAACAAAATAATTTTATAGGAACTTTCAATTATGCTTATATATTTTTTTCTCCTTGACGTTAATGTAAATGAATTTTTTTTGTTAACGATTCTGCATGTGACACACATTTCATATATCATTTCATACATCATTCATTTTTAACATCGATAACATTAATTCCTTTGCATTTATGGTGACGACATTCGTTGCGTTTTAAAGTGCGTTTCAAAACTTATCGAGTTACACGGAAACTGTATACCTGTCGATAAGTTTCACATTCTGTTATCCGCATTATTGTCCGCGGAAATAATTCGATAAACATTATGGTAATTTATGCATTTGCGTATAAATGTGTCAATTTGCATACATCGTAGTTCTGAAAGTTGCTCCGTGTACTTTCTTACTTGCAACAATGGCCTTGTGTGACGCAGTCACGGCAGTTTAAATATGTAATTTAATAACACGCTGACTATTGCTGATCATTTCGTTGCACGTTTCTTAAAGAACAAAGTCTCACTGTTTTTATCATTCATAATATACTTTTTATTTGTAAGCATTACATATCGTTATCTTCAATTGCAGCGAAGTATTAGCCATCATTATTTCTCTCTCTTCCTCTCTTTTCCTCTGTCTAACTTAAAACGAACATAAATGAAGCGGATAATTACGGATAACTCCAAGATAATGGTAATGGATATTGTAGTATTTTTGAGAGGGGGGGCTGAACGCCGTTCCCGTGTAGAGCATCTCGCTCGAGTGCGAAAATCTAATTTCTTAAATCTCCCAAATTGACAGGGGCGCGACGCCGATTAAATCCCCAATGATTTCTCGCGTCGTACGTGAAGATCAGAGGGCTCGAAGCACCATCTCTTCCTGCGCGGACCTCGGGACTGCTACCGCGACCGAATACCGCACACTGTGGCGTAATCTAACAAAGAATCTCTTCTTCATTTAAGAATGGCTGAACAAAACGACGGTGTACAACAAGCACATTATTGTGCGCGCCTTAGACCTCCGGCCGAAAAACGTTCCGCTCATTACCGTGTCGAATCATCACAGTTGCTTCGACGATCCGGGTATATGGGGTAAGAGTACGTTTTTTTTTTCTTTCTTTCACGTCGTTTGTTAAATGCCTCTCGGCATTGCGCATAATAACGTATCATCAGTCCCTCCCTTCCACCCCCCGCGCGAGCCTCAAGACCCGCGTCTTGCACGCGGCTGATTTATCGTCTCGAGAAATTGAGAAAAATAAAATGCCGCGTGCGCGCGAACGTACGAATCGTCCGGGGTGTAAAGTGCCGGCGGTCCGTCCATTCGCCGCCTAATAAAACAGCATGCTTCGAGGCACTCTTTACGATGCCGGACCCCGCGCGCAGTTAGATCCGCGGACGCAATGAAACGTAAGGACAAAACAATGCCGCATCACGACGACGATGGAACCGACCGCGCATCCGGTTGTCGGACGAAGGGAGATTAGATAAAAATTCGATCCTTCGTCTTTCCTCTGAAAGTGACATTTTTTGATAATGAAATTACAATAGCTGGCGCAACGGAGCACCACAGATTTGCTTCTTCCTAAATAATTCGAGTCTCGCAAGGTTTAATCTCTTGAAGATATGGAGCGTCATTAACTGATCAGTAGCAATGGGATTAGATAATTAGCTACGAGAATTGTTCCAGCGTGAATAAAGAACGGCGTCGATAAGCGTCGATTGGTTGACAATGAGTGTGAATGATAACATCTGCGTCATTCGTTTATCGATGACCCGCTTATCGCACAATCTTTGTTTCTCTTCCTTTTTATTTCTTTTGTTCTTGGTTCCATTGTGTCGCCGGCGTTTAATTGCGTGCTGGTAATTAAGAGCGATTTTTTTCAAACTTTTTTTTCTAACAAAATTATTTCTGTAGTCTCGACATCCTCCGTATGCGCTTTGTCCCTCTTTTGAGACGTGTTTTTCTTTCTCAGAACGACACCGATATGCGATCGAATGAAAGAATTTAAGACAGAAAAATCTCTGAACTCATTTAGCGACCCTGGACGTCCGGCACGGGTTTAACCGACGTAAGATACGATGGTCGCTCGCCGCGCAGGACATTTGTTTCACGAATGCCTGGCATTCCTACTTTTTCATGCTCGGCAAGTGCATACCCATCGTCCGAGGCGACGGCGTGTATCAGGATGCCATGGACTTCTGCATCGAAAGACTGGCCCTTGGCGAGTGGGTGCACGTCTTCCCCGAGGGAAAAGTCAATATGCTTAAGGAAGACATGAGGTTCGTACTCGAGTTACTTTTGTAATCCTCCGCCCGGAGAGCCGATAACGCGATCTGCGCGCGTTGTCTAGAATTTTACTTCGCCGCCGTGTATACTGTAATGTAATTAAAAATGCAAAAATCTTGTAATTTGCAATTTTTTAATCGGCTACAAAAAATGAAAATCAATTTGATGGAAATGGGATAAATTTCTGTGACAATAAAGTATTATATTAAATATTATCTTGTTCCTGAAAGAAATATCATAGAGAGATTGCAAGGATCGCTTTTTAAAACACTATACGTATGAAAAATGGAGATAGCGCTAGAAATGTTGCAGAAATCATGTTAACAATACTACAGTCACTGAGAATATCACAATCGATGATGTTGTTTAGGTTGAAATGGGGTGTGGGTAGATTAATATTAGAATCGCCCATCACGCCTATCGTAATTCCTATCTATCATCTCGGTATGGATGAAGTACTTCCCAACGAGCCGCCGTATATGCTTAAAGTGAACAAAAGAGTTACCATGAATTACGGTGAGCCCATAGACTTTAGCGGATTGCTGGCCGAATTGCGGGAGTCAAAAGCGAGTGAGATGGAGGCACGAAAAGCGATAACCAATCGTATTCAGGAAGAGCTTTCAAGGTAGCGCTACAATTAAGTCATCCTAACATTTTGAGCGTTATTGAATAATGCTCGAAGAAATAATGCAAAGCAAAGAAAGCGAAAAAATATTTAAACATTTTCAGATTGAAAGCAGCAACGGAAAAGCTTCACGCTAAGTTATGACGAAGATGATCCCTTTTCCGTCGTCCTTCCGTCTAGCCTTGATTTGCCAAAAATATAAACAGAAATTAATACGTCAACAAAAGTGAGATTTGTATGTAAATTCGTGCGAAATTTTCTTTTTAATGCGTATATTCATATTGTAATAGTATTTTTTGACAATATTGAATATCGTAATATAAGCATCAATTGTGTAATAAGTCATTTTGTGGATTGTGACGTTTCTATAATTTTTTTTTTAATTATTCCACGTAACTCTCTGAGAGATCTTGATGTGTCTACGTATTCAAAAAGTTGTTGCGCACTTGTTTTCGCAATTTTATATACTCTTCGATCAATATGAAATTCATTATATATATAAACAAACATATAAAAAATTTTTATTAATAAAAATATATAAATTATATATATATATCATTTATATATATAATTATATATATTTGTATATAAAATTATTTAATGACTCATGAGGTTTATTTTTAAATTGATTTCAAATATAGACTATTAATAAGTTTTTATTTTTGTTGATTTTACTACAGACATTTTATCTTTAAGTTATAAATAGTGACAATAAACACAGTTTTATGAATAAAAAAAAGTTGATTGCTGTCAGAACTTTAGCGAAGAGTGCACAAGCTTTTGATACATTTTGCTAATGTATTCCTTCTTAGAGAGTTACATATTTCTTGGATAACGTCTATTATACCGCTTTGTATAATAATTTATAAATATACAAAATGTCCCACTTGTCGCGCGCAAAAGTAGGATTTCTTGTATATTACATATGTACATAGTACGAATAATTATAACACTATTATTATGGTTTTATGATGATTGTCAATAAAAGTTTTGATAGTACAAGCGAAGATTACGTAATGCAATTGAGGTTTAATAACGTAATTATAAAAATAATCGTGCCAGTACCTCATCCACTATTTTATTTTCGGAGATCTAAGGTGTCACTATTAAGACGAGTATAGCGCACACTTGGCCATTAATGGATTATATGCTTCGCGTTCTCGTTATAAGCACCGTGCCAATTAATCGATTTGTATTCGTTTTGCTAAGACATGTAATAGGCATTGGCGTTTGCGGTTAAGATAAACGTGCACCATAACTAATGCACAGCGCGTCTTCGTTGAAGATACCAGTCATAAGTTGTAATGTTGTAATTTTAAAATTTGCATAAAAAACTCGTTTGAAAAAGCATGGATGTAGATGCAGCATGGACGGGAAATTATTTTTTACTACTTCGTTCGATAACTGTGAAAGAAAAGAAAACCAATGTATTCGTTCGCCGATGATGCATGATTGTTTTTTGGATATTTATTGCGATATATTTAAGTCGTTACAACAGCTGTTATTATGACAATCGCATATCTATGTACGCTCCCGTACGTGTGCGTATGTACACAATGTTGAATACATATGCTTTTATACTATACACACGGACTGCTATCAAAATTTTTGGAGCTATTCGAACGTGATAAATTTATATGTATCATATACTTGTTGAATATATTATTAAGTATTAAAATATCGTCTTTCTCTATCGTCTGAAATAAAACTTGTCTTGTTTGTTTTTATCGTTTGACATTTCTCTTAACAGTAAACGGAAAATTTGTTCCCTTCCCTAGAATACACGAGATGAGGTTTCTACACGATTTCTGCATGCTATGTACACTACCTGTTTATAAATGTGTATAAGGCAATGACTCTGTAAAAGGTAATCTAAAGTAACGTAAAAGTAAAAATCATGTCAATTACAAAGGACTCTTAAAGAGTTCGTTAGTCGATTTTGAAGATTTTATTACTATGTGCATAACACAATTTATTATCATAAAAGAATATTATTTTTCGATAAACGTTAAATCTAAATCTATCAGCCTTCGGCCTAACGTCTGTTTTTCCAAAAAATATTTATATTATCAAAAACATACTCTGGTAATATCACGATATTTATTTTTCATTTCATTGAACGTAAAATTTCATGAAATTACAAGAGCTTATTCTTTTATATTCTCGAATGTGTGTAAACAACCTCTTGGAAGCTGATACCGATACAACGGATCTTGAATAGAGATAAATATTATAATATTTATATATATATATATTTATATTTCCATCTTGTTATTTATATGCCTTTCAAATTATTTTCATCACCATGTGTGCCAGAAATAATTTCATGAATTATAATTTCACAGTTGCCATATACATCTAAGACAATGACATAAGTGTATTAAAATGTGATTATATATATATTACAGGTCTCATTATAATATCCACAAAGTGATTATACTGGACATATACTTGACTGTTGTCAACATATAGAAATAGATTACGCTATGCCCTACACAACTGTTGGTATTATATCTATCAATACAAAGACCGCATATCCCTTGGCACGTTTTTAATTTGTAAAACTGGACATTCCGGTCTTACGAGCGATACAAAAGCGGCGTACGATCCTTGCATTGTACAGTACGAACACGAACGAGAACTATGTATTTATATATATATATATATATTATTATGTATGTCATAAACTTTGAATAGACAGAACAGTAGATGAGTATAACGAGAGAAGATTTACTTAATATACATACATATTATCACCCCATTGTATCACTGCCTTTTTTCTTTTTGTATTAAAACAAATTTTATATATATATATATAAAAAGAGAAAGATAAGCCCTGATTAACAATAATGTAATATCGATCGCGAAACTTGGCCCGCGTTAAACATATAGATATGTTACAAAATATCTATGATGCTATTAACTGTATAAGAAGGGGATATGTTGGACTAGAAAATGGAATTTCTCGAATAATTATATCGCGAATGTATATCCATGATTTACAATCGAGCAGTCATGAAAGTCAATCAAAATAAATCTAAAAACGTTTCAAATTGCTCCCAGCATAATTACTGTACGCATGTTCCGTAAATCAGATAATATATAATTACTCCTAGTATTACGTTATACAATATCTTTTTTAAATTACGTAATCTCTAATGTATACACATAAGAAAGAATACAATATGAGACAATTCGTAAAGATAGCAAATTTTTCAAAGCAATTGATATTTTGATTGGTTGTTCTGTACGTTTAGGCTGGTTCCTGGACGGCAGATCTAATTCAGACGAAGCAAGCATTGCATTATATTTCATAAAAACGCAGAGTAGGCCAAACGGGTCTAATATCGGTCATATATGTATATATCACAAATTTAATATAGTGTATTCTTAATATAATTGCTTTAAGCTAAAAATCTTGTAGCGAGCGTCAATAAATAAGATATCGAAATTTTTTTTAATTCGTAAAATGCAAGTGTCGCGATCGAAAAGAAATAATATTCAGTACTATTAGGAGTCACAAGAAGCACGATACAGCTATCATCCAGACAACCTTTCCTTCATAATAATCTACAGGTACGTTATCTCGACCTAATCAAGCAAGGGAAGTTCTTTGTTCGACATTGCACAGCAGTCACGCGAGATTTGAAATAAAAAAATCTGCGTGACTTTTTCTTCTATATAACTAACATTTCTAACGATGTCCATTTGTAATCCTTCGCAGTCTAGTCTTGTCAAAATTGCAAATACTTCCGAGTAAAGCAGCACGATCATTTGACGATTTTGATACACTATTCGATGCACCACTGGATGCTTCACATGGCGGTGGCAACGAAGGTGGTGGTGGTGGAACACCTTTGCCAGGAACTGCATTTGCTTGCGTAATTTCCACAGAACCTTTAGTGGAAAAAATTAAAATAATAGTAGATTCTTCATGGCGTAATATATGCATTTCATTTTAGAAGATTTAACAAAAAATTATCTAATTTGTCTCTAAAAAAATGAGAGACATATCTGATGACCTACATATTTTATATATAACGTCAAAAAAATTTAAAAATATGCATAAAACTGAGAGTATAATTATAAATATCATTACAAAAATACGTTTTACACGGTAAACCTGCAAAGCAATGATGAGGAAAAATCTTACAAAATAAAAATAAAGATAATTATAAAAATTTGTTAGATATTAAGAAGACCTGAATGCTCGAATGACCTACGTGAAAGGAATGACTTCAGTACGCGCCATCAACTTTTGTGTCCAGCTAATCAAGAGATGTAGAAACGTAAAGTCAATTAGCATCGGCACAGCAGGAAGAAGCATTATAATGACTTACGAAGCGATGGAGGAGTTAACGTTCCAACGCTGGTAGCCGTGGAAGTACTTGTTGGACTGTCTGAACGCTCTGGGCTCTTACCATTTATTTGCTTTGTCCCGTTCGTACCCAGTTGTGAGAAAGAACGTTGTTCTTGCGCCAATCTCTGTTCTTTCTTCTGTAGATAGAAAAATATTTTTAAAAAATGAGGTTTTATCAACAATCATTTTTTGTTCCAGATCATTTTTGTTCTTTTTTTTTACTTTGTATACTCACCAGTTTATGTTTTCGCTTCTTCATTTCTTCTTCCGAACTCATCATTTCTTGTACCTTGACAAGCCTCTTCTGATGTCGAGCAACTTTTTGTTCATCACGCAATCGTTGTTCAGCTTTATTTACAGCTTCTTGCAAAGCTTCCTTCAAATGATTGCTCAGTTTAAAATACGGTTTCTCAACAGTGCCAATTGCCAAAGCAGCACGCTTTGCCGATTCGAAGAATGGGTGTTCCAATAGCCGAACTACTGTTGGCAGATCTTGTTTCAGAGCTTCTGGTGATAAGATGACCTCCAACAAATTTTTTAGATTTGCATCGCAATGCGGTAAATCGGAGCATGTTGCCTCCAAAAGTGGTCGTCCAAACGTCATTTCGTACAAAACATGCCCAAATGAATATACGTCAACTTGAGTCTGTTAAGAAAAATATATCAAATTTGATAAATGTGAAACACTTGTACAGAGAAAATATTTTTTAAGATTAAAAAAGTAAATATATTCTTTTATTTTTCATGTTTAATTATTACCACTGGTTATAAGATAACATATCATTACCGTGGCATGTAATTTTCGCCTTTGAACCACGTAAGGCCGGTAAAATGCCGGCAATCCTAGGAGTCCATTTTCTATGTCTAATAATTTAGCGCATCTTGGAGTTAAAAGAACATTACCGGTATGTAAATGTCCATAAGGTAATCCTTTTTCATGAAGATATCCTAAAGCCTCTAATATCTACAAATCGTATTGTTAATCATTATAAAGGGTAATTTCGAAATATCTCGTTGTACAATGTATTTGTATGTACAATAATTATTAACCTGATAACCGTACGTGGCGATTTCTTGTACCGTTAACGCTTTTATCTGTTTCGGATTTCCATATTTCTTTATAAATGGCTGCTTAGGCTTGGTAATGCATAAAACGTCACGTAATGTACCCGCCGAATAGAAATTTCTTATCGTTAGTGCCCCGTTGTCTGTAACATGCTGGTGTACTATCGGTTCGATGTAAGTGTGCCGTAGAGAGCCTAGGGTCTTGAAAACCCCTTGTATATCTTTATCTTGCAAATGCTTATCAGGGCCGAACTCGACCCAAGCTAGCAAAAGTTCTTGTTTTGGATTCTGACGATTTTTCACTGTATAATAATGTTTTCTCAATCGCCATCCCATATCGGGGATGGGCTTGCATACTTCGAAATTGGCATCGCTCCGTAATGCTAATGACACTTGTTGTAGTGCGATTTCTAAAAAAACGAATAATTACATTTCGCGCATTTGCTTGCATTTAATATGTAGAAACAACTTATACATCTTTATAGTGTTGAAAAAAGATTTCTTTGTGTAATATATAAAATATTAATCTCAATTTTAATAGGCTAATTAAAATACCAGCTTGATGAATGACATTGCATACTGCATCTTTATAATACCCTGTCTTAGCGAGCAATCAGCTTACCATGTAATGGTGCAGTGTAATTCTCAGGGTCTAAAAACTTTTTCATGGGAAGCGACGATGCCAGTATAGGATTCATTAGTACTATGTTTAGATAATTCTGTAAGAAAAGGCGGATTATCTTCTACTTATCGTCTCGCAGGGAAATGCGGCGCGTAAAAGTGAACGTCTCATATTAGGATGAACCTGCAGTGCTATTTGTCGCTGAGCTATAAAGTCTGGCTCCATGTTACCAATAATCCTTTTTGGCGGTAGTGGCAGGTCGAAGCCAGATATGGATAACGCTGCGTTGAGCTGTACGAAGTCATTGTAACGTCGGCTCACTCTCCAGGATCTTTCGGGAAGAGGACCTCTCTGTGTTTTGATTACGTATTCCTGAATATACAAACCACAGTTCTCTCAGC
>VBVR01006491.1:0-10166 GCA_011638315.1 Tetramorium parvispinum | reverse complement strand
GTGTAAATTGTATGAATGTCGTTAAGAATTATTATCAGAAAGGTTTATAGAGTGTTATCCAGACAATTTTTCCCCTATAGTCGTCCATTTACTTTTATATTTTATTATCTCCGTACAGAAACTGTTTATTATTCAAGATGGATTCAATCACGTATTGATTTAATTAGAAACGCAACATTCATTTTAACGATTGTAGGAAAGAATAACTATAAAAAAAGGATAGAAAGCGAAGCTTAATGATCGTCTTTATTCCTTTAAACTTTAAAGTTTTTCATTCGTCGAATTAATTCTTTGGTCAAATCGTTGGTTTGTTTAAGAAATTACACCGCATTTATATGTTTTTACTTTTCTTTTGCCAGTGACTTGTGGGATCTGTAAGTAATTAGTCGTCCCTTTATGGGCGAGCTAATTACTTACAGAGCATCCAGGAGCCTCATAGCTCGTTTCATCCCAAAGCTGTTTGTTTCTCGCCGAAACTTTCGAGATTGAATCTTAAATTGGATTGAGAAATCGGAGGAAGAGCTAGTATCTTTTTGCCATTCGCCGACGTCAACGTCGGTTTTCTAGCTTCTAATCAAAGTTAACTGACGTGCTCTTACTCTTTCCACGTAGATCGCAATTTAATTTCACGGATTACTATGTACGGTAAACTTTCAAAACGGTACATTTGAGAGATAATAGTTTTATAATAAAAATGAAAATGTTTTAAAAAACAAATACCTCCAATTGTTAAGAAAAAATTGTAACGATAAAAATGTTCATAACTGTAATCGTGATTATATATATATATATATATACAATTCAATTATTCTAATACAGATAGTATTTTTTTATGATTACAAGATTTTGTCGCGTCAAAATAATCAAGTATTACAATCTCTAAAATATTTATTATTACTGACTTTTACAATTATTTCATTTAACAATCCTCGTATATCCATTATTTCTTATTTAATAAAATTATGAAATGAGAAAAAAATGTCCGTTGTATGCTATTGTATTTACCAAAAAAAAAAAAAAAACATTTTATTTCATTGAAATGAGTCAATTTAATATGCATAGATTTTTATGTTTTTACATCCACGGTAGCCGAATCATTGCAACTAAACTAGCTACCGACTGGCGATCGTGCTTACGCCGTGAATAAATATCAGATATATCGAGATCGATTACATCGGCATGGGACGCGAAACGGAATGCGGGATTGTAGGTTTCGCGCATTCATGATGTTCTCCACGTACAGTTCAAAATCGGCGACGCCGCCCATCGCTTGCGGTACTTGTAACGAACGGAATTGCGAGCCTAATTTGCATACCAACGACTCTGCGCCCGTGGAGACGAAATGAATAAAATTATTATTAATTCACCGCGACGTGACGCGAATCCCCGGAGTCGCGCGCGCGTATATGCCCGATATTAATCGTCCGTCATCGTATGCGAAAAAAAAAAGGAAATCTATTTAATTCCGTCGTGTAACGCTCGTCGAACCGGCGCAGGATAAACGAAAACGCGAGGTCCAACGAGCAGGCCCGTATCGAATGTTACATGCGCCAAAAAAGAAAATTAAAAAACGAGCGTCCTGTGTAATCGCTTTTTCCGATAGCCTTTGATGTGGCTCACTCGTGCGCGACTGGCGATCGCGTTTGTCTTTACCGATATTCCCCGACTGTTTTAATTCCATGAAACCGGCGAATGTCGCCGAACCGAAACGTTCATTATCCCAACCCGCGTGACGCGTTCTGCTTCGCATTGCCCCGCTAGTTCAAACCGTGTTGTTTCTCTTCGTAAAAACGGCGGAAAGATGGAAAATATAGGAGCTTAACAAAACAGTCACAGGTGAAATATGGTTTTGCATAAATAAACGCAAAATTGAAATCGTTATTGTAACCAGAATCGTTAGGAATTGATATATTTCGCGGCTGAATTAAACTTCTCCCTTTCTCGAAAATGAAACGGAAGCAATTTTATCGAAACAATTGTCTCGTTTTTGCGTAACAATTAATAATAAATAAAACCCATAAGATCAATAATAACTCGAAAACAAGAATATGTTTCATTTTTTAATTAATCATGATATGTATTTGTTTGTTTCAGGTAAGTTCGCAAGTGATTTAAATCGCAATTGTAAAGCTCTTGGTAAGTCATTTGTATGTTTTTTTTTGTCTCTTCTGCCCTACAAAATCTGTATAAATATATTTCGTCGAACGTCAAGTGAGTTTCGCGCCAGGATTATAGAAATATAACAAAAACTACTAAACTGACACGTTGATCCTCGCGCGGCTGTAAATATTTGCACGGCGGAAAGAAGGTGAAATATTTGTCGGAGCCGCCGGACGACACGTGAAAATTTTTGATTATTCCTGATCATCGTATGAAAATTCTCACGAATCTTTCCGCGCATTTCAACCGCCACAATATCCCCCCCGGATAGCGTCCGGGAGGGATTTGCGGACAAAGGAAAACGGTTCTGCCATTGCCAGAAAACGGTTCTCCAGGCGACGTGTGCCACCTTAGTCAGGATTTTGCACGAGCCGCAGAACAAGCAATATTCCTTCCGCGGGCCATTTCGCCCCAGAAACTTCCTCTGGAACCGCTTCTCTGCTCGTTTCTCCCTTCGCCCTCCCTCTCTTTCTTTTTCCGCCTTTTTCTCGTGTCCCTTTCCCGTCGCCACAGTCGTTCGAGTGATCGACCAACTTTTCAATCGTTCTCCGAGCGTGAATGGTGGCAGTTCGAAGTGGAAGGATGAGATTTCGCGCGGCTGAGAAAAGTTTTAAATTGTCACATAGAAATCTTTACCGGTGTTTTTTTTTTTATTTTTTGTAATCGCGAGACGTAATGCTGCGGTGATTCCATCGCGACGTGCGAAAATTTGTGCGTTATGTTTGCAGAACACGAATATGCGAGGAGCTCGATCGAATAAACGTGACGTTGCCTATATAAATATTACTCGCGACTAGTAATAACCATCACGATCGACTAACTCGCTTAACTCGGGCGCGATTAAAATCCACTCGTGAGCATACAAATGGAAATATTTGTAAAAGCGCGTTCCCTCCTGACGGCGATATCCCAAATCGGAAAACATTTGCGTCCCATCATCTGTGATCCGTTCTTTTGCCAGCTTTATCGGAGAGCACGATTTTAATTAAACGCTGTAAAATTGAAAACCGCCCGTCACGCGGATGAAGGTAAGAATTATATCGATGTACTGGCGTCCCGTTTCAATTTGACACGTGCCATATTCGGCATTGCTCAAACACCCAATCGCGTTTAATCGCATTTAGCTCGCCGGCTCGAGATTTCGTTAAAAGATACGAAAATGAAGCGTTCGGAATTGCAAATTGCCTAGGCAAACATCCACGATGCGTTACAGTGGAACAATACCAACAAACAACAATAGGATTAATTTAATTGCATGATGGCTGTTATCTGTTGCTATCGGTGGATTTCAATCGCGAGTTGTATTCCTGAGTATCACGATTGTTATCTATATTCCAACAATGTTTTCTTTTAATAATCATAATCATTAAGCCAATTTAAATAACCGAACAAATGCTTCCTCGCATGAGTAAAACTCACTTCGATATCACGCAAAATATTTCTTAAATGTCAAAAACAGACAATATCTAAAATAACGTAGATAAAGATGGGAGGAAGGTAGGTAAGCATAAATAAAATATATAACCGCGAAACGAGGAAACGTGCCTTGATGTGGAAGCCTAGGAAATTTCTAGTGCGGCCCGTTTCGGGAAGCAATTAAAAGCCGTTGTTACAAAAGAGCTTATGTGCTTTCGTCTTTCGAAATTGCGTACTCGGAGACTATTAAAACATGAAAGCACCCATGGAGGATACTCGGCGAACGTTCCTTGAGGGGAACTTATTCTTATTCAAAAGCGAACCCGTCTGCAGCAACTGGCGAGTCGTTTGTTCTCGTTTTAAACATTCTCGCGCGGTGCAATTTTATTGCATCTCAAATAATCAAAATTCCACAAATTCTCCGCTTCTTCCAAAAAAGTCGATACTGCAATCATATATTTTAACGATGTAGGTATTCCAAGTATAGATTAATTTTTTGTAAACAGTATATTAAAAAGAAATACATTTTGATCGTATTTCATTATGCTATTAAAATTAAAATATTTAAAATTCCAAGCAGATAACATTTATTTGAAATTAAACAAGTCACCATTACAATTACTCGTTATATTATACGATAATTATTTTATTATCTTACATAACATCATTACATTACATAAAAATTATATAATTTTAATTTTATTATTATTATCACATCAGCGGTTCTATTTTATTTAATAATTCTTGATTTAATCATCGTAGATGATTGGACAATTATATTTTTGCTTTCTATTTTACCTTTTTTTTTAATAAATTCAGTTTTGAGCATCAATTGATGTTCATTTATAGAATTCCATCCCAGCACAAACTTATCAAATGAGTCTTCGGCTCGCTTTCGAAAAACCTAAAGCGAAGTTATGATAAAAAAAATGAATTAGAAATTTCTACGAGGTTGCGGCCAATGACCGTGAAGCAGGGAAAGATTACACGTAAGCTGCTTCGTGAACCTCATTACGAGATTTACGACTGTCACCCTTTAAGGGCAGAGCTTTATCAAAAGAAAATCCGCTTTATTAAACTTCGCCAGTGATCGTCTTTAAGTACGATTGAAGGGACTTGCAGAGAGATATTATTTTACACTGATTATGGCATCAATATTAAAGAAGATAATTATCTCGAAAATAACTTTGTGAGTGACAAAATTAGTATTCACATTGTTGCTTTTAAGTACAATATCGTTATCTAAATTGTTATATTAATCCTTTTTTAAGACGTCTACATTTTTCTTTTCTTTTTTATTAATTTCCAAAAATTTTTAATAATCGCTGCGGTGCATGTCATTTCAAACTATTTATTGTTACAAACAACATGGAAAAATTAATACTTAGACGACTCAAAATGAATAAGGATTAATTATTGAAACAATAAAAAGAATATATATTTATATTTATATTTAGAGATGCAAAAATGAATGACGTTAAATATCATTTATCGTGAGAGTTTATTGCGAAACATTACAAGTTTCCGTTCTCTTCATATTTTGAACTGCACTTTAGAAGATTAGTTTGATAGAGAGTCAAATTACGCGCTCATAACTGTTCTCTTCTCTTACGTACTTTGCAATTAAGAAATTAAGGGTATATTAATATAGTTATTACGCGTAACCGTAATACAAAATATATGAAATTCAGGGAAAAATGAGACAGGCGGGGCGCAGGTGGGTGTCGCGACACTTCCGGCGATACGCCGTGAAAATCGCGTTACATCTTGCATGCATATACATGAAGGGAAGGAGTGGGTAGGCGGATAGGTACCAGCGTGGAACTAAGCTGTGAAACTAATAATTAAATTCCTTCTCTGCCGCGTGGACGAGAATGGGTAGCGTGTACAGTACCGGAAGTTTGAGACTTTCCGACCTGGGATGCCTTCAATCCTTCTCGTCATTTGCATACGTGGAGAATGGAAAGAAAAATTCTGTCACTGGCGATAATATTTTAATACATTAAATTAACTTACACTGTCGGGGGTTAGTGTGGCAATTAATATATACGTTGTATTTGAATATAATTTATTTTTTACTTTATCATTTTTACATATTCGCTTGTAAGATGCTGAAATCCTAAGGTTTTAGGATATAATTCATATTTTATTCTAAACTTTAATACACATCTAAAAAATCTAAAATTAAAAATAGTTTAAACATGTACATGGTAAACTGTATGTGGTTAATAATATACAGCAATTTTTTAAGTTGTTTTAAGTTAAAAATTAAATAAATAGGAAAAAGAATAATATTGTATCTAAAAAAATATAGCTATTCGTATAAAGGGAAAAAATAAAACTAATGAATTAAGAAGATTGTAAAATACCAAGAATTTTTTTCTCTAATTAGATTAATCATTTAAGAATATAGCTAGTCTATATTTACAACTAAAAGAGATATTCTAGGTAGAAAAAGCTTAAGCATGTCCTAAATGAAAATTATCCTATATCGTATACCCACATATATCGGCAGACTTTGGACTTGCCCTGAGTGCCGCGCTAAGTTCGTTGGAGTGAATTCCAAAATTTCAATGTTCACTGGCGATTCGAATTGCAAATGTGCGTCGCCCTGGGCCGACCGCGTCACCAGGCGACGTCCGCATTTAAAAGCGTTCGCCGAAGTTTCGTCATCGGGCTGGAAGATAAAATTTAACGAGCGACAAGAGGAGAGGAACTCTCGAAAGTGACGCGAGAGCTGAGTTTCAACAATTTGCATCGCAGTACTGGAAAGATGATCATGGTAGAATAATTATCTTATAATATAATTTATATTACACCTCGTGAATAAGAGTTTTCGTTTATTCATGTCTATTATTGTAATTTTGTCAAAAAAATCATCTTTAGGAAAATTCTATTGTATTCCCTTCATACTGATTTTATTACAAATTAATATTTTTTATGTTATCAAATTTGTTTTTGCTGGTTAGACAATGTAAAAATTTATTATCGGAGAAGTAAAATAATCACGCTATTGATATCTTTAAAATTATATTATCGAAGGCTGTCTAATTTCATCCTTCGCCCTCTTGTTATATCGATGCTAATGCTATAACACAATGTGAGATCGAGGAACCAGTCGCTGGTCGCTCGTCTTTGTCCAAGAGACCTTCGAACAACGATGTTTGGCATGCCGTGTGGAATGCGTGTGTCGACCATATGGTTCTCTATGTGGAGAAGCAACTTAAAAGGCGATTACGTAAACGCATTCTTAAGACGTTTACATGAAGTAACTACGATTAAGTAATTTTGTCGAACAGATAACGAACTTTCAATTACAAAAATTGGATTATTTATATGAAAGATACTTACTTTGCTAAATAATTTTTGATATTATAATTAATTTGCATTACAAGAATCTTTTAATATTATTATATATTATTAGCGCTAAAAAAAATATATATATATATTACTGCCTTATATACATTAATGCCTTATTTTTTATGTGTAAATATATGAATATTTTATTTAAAATATAATAGGCAGTTACAGTTTTATCGCCTGTTTTAAAAATTAATGTGTAAAATTATAGATTATATAATTTGCCACTAAATTTTACATAAGAAAAGGGTAATACAATCGCGAAAATCTGGTTTGTAATTGAGTTATAAGAAATTCCAAAAGGGTGATTATTCGAGGGATAAAAGCGTTTCGAAGTTGTAACGGTCTTTCCGCCTCGTTGAAGTGGAACAAATTCTACATGGAAGAACGCCGTGAAGGGTTTCCCGCCGGTGAAGTCCTTGGCTTCGTCGGTATTCACAGAATGGAAGAGAGAGAAAGTTACTTATTTTATCAAGAATATCGATAAATAAAATGTCAAACAAATGGTAGAAAGATTAATTAATTTTAAAAACTTTAAATTATTATAATATAAATAACAAATACAACTTACAGCAATATGAATGACAGATATTTTCAATTAAAATTAAAATTTCGAAACAAAACCTAATTAAATTAAATTGATTGATTTCATAAACATTGCCTTATCGTATATAGGAAAAAAATAGAGCCGTAAAGAATTCACCGTATTCCTTGTCTCAACTGACCTAATTACAAAAATTATTGAGAGCATTTATTAGATCGATTCACATATTGGCGTTCATTCACAACGCGCTGGCATTTAACAATCACGACAGGTCAGCCGTTAAATAGCTACTCCTCGCGGCAATGCAGTATTTATAGCAGAGTCACGATTTATACAAGGTGTATCCCATTTTTCATGCATTTTAAAAATAAATTTGATCAATTTGGAATTGATATTACCTTAAACAAAAAATCAAGGAAAATCATCGACTTTGCAATTTTTCAATTTTTAGCATAAAAGTTCCAGATTAAAATTATGTTCATGCAAACTACTTTGAATTAGTTAACGAATATAAAAATATTCATTATCCATTTGACTGCCTAAAATTTAATTCGCAAGAAGCTTCTTTAAGATTATCTTCTCAAAATATTTTATATAGATAGAGAATAAAAATTGTTCTAAAAAAAAATAGCAGTAGAAAACAAGGAAAAGCGAGATTAGTTTTTGTCAATAAGCGAACACATCGAGTCGACTATGGATCGTTGGAAAGGTCGACCGTGTATGTCATGCGGACTATAACGAGCCGCCACCGAGGGTGGAGCAAGAATCGGCCTACAGGGGGCTTCACACAATAGCGGAACGAATATTCCCCACCGACTTTATACGAGGGATGGAAACCCCTCGAGGCAGCCTGGTGGTGCGTGCTTCTTTCCAACGGAAAGAGCGCTTTAGTACCCGTCGATACGCCACGAATGTTCGATCGTCGTATCGCATTCTTAACGCGTGTTTCTCATCATTACACTCGTATCCCGTAGGTACGTTACGAAAATGTGTGTGAAAATTCAATGAAGATTTGTCGAATGTTCCGTGCAAAAATATGAGGGCACAGTGAATCGAATCGCGCGAATAAGTTCCCATTTACGAAGACCCGATATTTTGAACATGCGGCGATCGATAGTCTGCGAGAAACTGAGAGGAGAAATGATCACTGCATTGGCCTCGCTCTCCATCTCTGCTATTTAACAATGATAATTGTTTCAAATGTTCGATAGGCGTCTTTGTTGATGAAGGAATTTATGGATATTATACAAACAGGAATTTACATGTTAATAGAACAGTAGCCGCCCGCACGATTTTGTGCACGCGAGCGTTCCTCGGAGAGCTCAGAAGCGACGCGAAGACTCGGAAGTGCACGAGTTACGTTCCGCTATGTGGAGATGCGACACTGCGTGATGTATAATACGCTCCACGTAACGGAGTCCCTTCTTCGTGGGAATTGCGTGCTGCGTTGGCCGTCGCAATTGCGGCACGTACATACGCGAGCGGTATCTTTTCTCGCGAGCGAATCACGCCCCCGACTTCCCGTTTCACGTACGCGGCTGACAATGACGTCTCGGTATCGATGCGATGTAGCACTGCGCTTACGCGAGAAAACACCTGCGTTTTCGGTGATGGTTTTACATATGGAATTTACTATGATATACGATCCCTCCGGAACCCGACGTCTGTGTCGCCCGATAGATAAATAATTGCCGCAGTGCAACTGACTGCACTGAAGATTATGGTGAACCGAGCGACTTGGAAAAAGATTGATTTTTTTCATATGTAATTGAATATCCTATCGTGATAGTCAATTTGTGTAATACGAGATTTTTAAAACGATATTTAAAAATATCGATCCATTTAAAGCGTTTCTTTTTTAGAGATAAAAACTGTTTGTTCGTTTGCTTACATTAACGAGCGAAATCAATAAAATCCAACTGTTGTTTAATTAATAACAGAAGATAAAAAAGAAAATAGTATCGAGAGAAATCGGAAAGTTCTTCCTGGTAATGTGTGACCTTTTTTACCCTCATAAACATAATTTCTAAGTTAGGGGGTGATTTTATTTTTCTCGACGATCGATAGTTGTTTCAATCGCCTTGAAGGTAGAAAGTGCCGTGAAACGAATCGAAGGTTGCGCGACGTAAAGGCGTCCGCCTTGTTTCGATCGCGACCTCCTTCTCCGTTCAATTATTCATTTTCGCAACTGCGACATTACTCCCTCGGGCGTAAATGTTCGGCAAGAGGAGCGCCACTAAATCGATCTCAGACAGTAAAAACTATGTATTTCATTTTACATTTAATCGTTTTGTTAACCAATTCAATTAGCTTCTTATAATTAAAATATATAATTCTTACGTCAATTTTACTTTATAATCAACATATTCCTAAGACTTCAGAATTTAATCAACCAGGCATTTTCGTTGTGTCCTTGAAATAATCTTTCTTCCTAATTGTAACTATTGTGAAAAAATGTTATATTGTATTACATATATTTTACATAGATTAAATTTGATGACCTGTACATCAGATGTATTTTGATTATATAATAACATAAGCGCAATTATAGATTCTATTATCTATAATTTCCTAGCACACAAATTATCTTTTTCAAATTTTAAATTCAACTTATATAATATTAATTTTTTTAAATATTTTTAAATGTGTTTTTGTTATTTTATTTTACCATTATTAAATATAACTA
>VBVR01006490.1:0-10134 GCA_011638315.1 Tetramorium parvispinum | reverse complement strand
TAATAATACATATTGTTAAGTTAATCATATTTCGTGTTAGAAATATTATAAAATTGTGGTTGAGGCCAAAAGTAACTATATTTTTCTCTCAGTATGTACATTAATATAAGATAAATTTTAAAAACAATAATATATAAGTAAAAATTGTATGTTCAAGAAATATTCTCTCGGTTATAATAAAAAAATCTCGCGGTAAAAATAATGACAGTATTCCCCAGATCACTGCATTTGTACAGACATTGAAAGAAAGCGCGATCGCGAAAATCTTTTCTTGCTAGAATTTTCGAAAATTCCGCCCGAGAGCTTCTATTCTTCTCTACATACTTCTCGCAAGCATAATATTCGTTTCTCTCGCAACGTATTCCCGCAACGCGACGCCTATACTAGTCGATGCATCTCGGTGGCGCATCGCCTGCATTTTCGTACAACTTGCACGCAGAAAAATCGACGAAAGGATATCGCGGAGTGGTGAAAATGCGTACGTCTCCTGCGCTCGAATGAATCCACGAGAAAAGCGAGAGGAAACAAAGCCCGGAGTGTAGCCGCGACGAAGGAAGTCGCCAAGTCTACGGGTGTGAACTGCCGTCACCGCCCTTTGCTTTGATAACATCCTCCCTGCTGCCTTACACTTTCCGCCCGCGGGGATACCGTCGGTATCTCCCACAGAGACTGTCGTGTCTTTAAATTTATTTATTTTCCCTCTTTCGATGTCTTCTATTCCCTTCGACTTCCTTGATCTCGACGTTCGCAACTTCAACGCCCGTGCGAATTCTGGAAATCGACTGCACGACTAAGATCTTTGAAACAGTTTCAACAATCTTTATCGCTTTCGCTATTAGTTTATTTCTTAACAAAAGAAAAATTATTAGCAATGCGCTCGAAGCTTTGGATTGATATTAATCAATAATCGTTTTATAGCGTTTTATAAAAAAGTGTAAATTGATGATACAATAATTGATGATATAATCGCATAAAAATCTTGCTTTTCACGTTTTTTGCTTTGAGTATAGAATACTAATGTCCATTTCTACTAGCGTGGATAACTTTATTTCGGTTTAAATTACCTTCTATGTTTATTTAGTCCGAAAAATTAGAGAAAGATGAAAAGTGAGTTAACCGAGATTAAAATTAATCTGCATTGGTGGAAATAAACATAATTCTCTATATTAATGTTATTCTATTAATTATTCTATCCTATTTATACTCTATTGATACTCTATTCATATTGAAGAATCTGTAATCATATTTAATTCAATTTTATTTAATTTTAGAAACAAATAGAGAGATTAAATTTTTAAGAAAATTTTGTCGTTTCTCTTACATTTTTCACATTTTCTAAATTTCTATTTGAAATAGTACAATATATATTACACTAAAGATTATTTTACATTCCTTTCTCGCTACGGCTAATCCTGCTTGTGTAATCTCGAATCAATTTCATATTTCTCATCCTTTAAAAAATGGCACTACTACGACACCGAGTCAATTTATTTCTACCATTAATAAATGAGTTACACCGTTGTCATGATTATAACTGATTTACCGTACCGAAACATGCCGATCGATAATAACCCTCAAACGAACCAGTTGTTGCACCGACGGATTTACATATTAAAGCTCGAGCCAACGAGATTACTCGGAATTTGGAGTGAATCGGGAGGAGTAAGTGAAATACTAATCCCCTCGCGCTTGCTACACGCACCGATTGATCTCTGATTCACAAACAAATTTTCTTTACAATGATTAATTCGGAATTTTACAAAATAAATATTTTATTTCATTGAAATAATTTATATTTACCATATATCAGTTAATTAGTTAATACAGTTATAGTCTTTATAAAAATTAAGTTTTTATTCGCGACAAAATCTATGTTAATTTCCGTTTTGTATAATCTCTTTTCCTTTATTTTCTAGCCGCATTATATATGTCAAACTTTGCATACTTTTCTACATCATGTATAAATCCAAACATCAATAGGTAACACTTAATAATGAATGTATGTATTACATTACTTATATATATTGGACGTGTTAGTAAAATTTATACATATTAGGTTTTTCGAAAGGGATAGAATTAACCCCTCGCATCGCGCGCATTCGTTTGAACAGATTCTTCATAGCTCGTCGGACTACGAGTGTCATTTTATTAACCAACGAATAAACACGGGCGGCAGGTGGCTACCGCGAACATTCGCCGACGAATAAACGTCAACACCGGCCTGATTTGCAGGTATTAAGTTGCTCAATGAGCCTGACATTAATTTCGGGCTCGTTGCCGGCGCAGTGAGTTATATCGACGAGCGTGTTTGACGAACGAGCGATATTTATCTCGCGATTAAATCGTTTCGATTTGTCCGTAAAACTGCCAAAACCAAAGCTCTCTATCGCATCGCGTCATCTGTGAAATGAATGCTGTCAAATCCGATGCTGCCAAATCCGACGGCTTCGATAGTTTCATCCCATCTCAATCACTTACAAAATAGATCAAATCGTAATTTAATAAAGTCATTCCAAACTGACCGAAAATTTTCTTCTTGTTTAAATTTCAATTTTCATCTTCAAATTATGCGTAAGAAAAGTTTGATTCTTGTTATATGCATTTATTTACTTTCTTCTTTAAACGTGTAATTATTAGTTTCGTATTTATTATAGTTTTAAATCTAATAATTATATTAATAAATATTTCTCATAAAAAATAATTTGAAACAAAACATAATATATATGTAAAAGTTTAACAATTAGGAAGCATTAAAATTGACTTATGACACCGTGATAAAAAATTATAATTTAAGATACTTGCTATTCATCTTCCTAATATTTATTGATTGGCAATAGATATTTATCATCCGAGAATCCTTATTCGAAAAATTGCGCTATTAATACGGCCACACGTTGTTCTTTCGTTCGAGAGGGCTCATGTAAAATTCAGCCGCTTATCTGGAACTTGCGTTATGACGCCACGACACATTATATGATGTACTACATTGTAAACCCGCGACACGATTTATTTTCGTCGGCAATGCAAAATATAACGGCATGCCGGCGGCCGGCGGCGCTTAACCGCTCGTGATTGGCTACCGCCTGCGTGATTTGCTATTGCGAGCAAAACGAATTTATTGCATATTTTTCTCGGCACAATTTCCGGCCCGGCATCGCCGATGGGTAATGTTTATCTTCGACGTGCGTGCTCACGTTTATGAGTTCTCTCACGACGTCGCGCGGCCACCAACAACCGCTGATTTCCATCAAACTCTCAGAGGCTTTTTTTCACTGCTTGAAATTGGTGGAAAACTATACGCGCTTTTATGTAAGCGCAATCAATGCATCGATTCCAACTATTTTTAATCGGATAAATTGTAGAAATACCTTGTCGCAATAATTTGGAAATTTTTTAATATCTCTAAACGGAACGAAATCCTAATACTCAAATAGTTCAGACAACAGCGAAAAGTAGTATTAATTTGTGAAATTTATCTCGCATAAATTTGTGTACTTATACACTGAAAAAATTCTGGTTAGAAACGGACGAATCAGAAAAGCTTGTAGGATTGATAAAATATTCTGGTTATTATAATAGAACTCAATACTTTATAACTTATAATAACCAGAATTCCTATTAAAACAATCAGAATATTTGATCAATGTTATAAGATTTTTCTGATTTGTCCGTTTTTAATCAGAATTTTTTTTCAGTGTACATAAATTCATTTGCTGCAAAGTTTCATACACACTGAGAGAAAAATGTAATGGATTCAACCATAATTTTATAATATTTCTAACACGAAATGTGATTAACTTAAATATATGCATAATTATGTTAACCATAATTATCATTAGAAATATTACAAAATTGTGGTTGAGTCGAAAAATAACTATATTTTTCTCTCAGTGCACACGCGCATACGCACATCTCACTTATATAGAAACGATCTATAATACTTTCCTTTTTCACGTCCTTGAATGAGATAAAGTTCAATCTCTCGTTATCCTTTCTTTCTTTTCGTAAAAAAATCTACTCGTCAAGCCTCAAAACTGTCGCGGAACGTAACGAAAGAGTCAGAGAAGACGAGCTTGCGAACGATCATCAGCCAAGGAACGCAATCGTTAACGCGGTCATTACAACGGTGCAAATTCGCGAGGCGTTCCATCGCGCACCTGCGATCCTACCTGGAGAAAGAAGTCCCATTTGCATCGGACGCATGTTGCGCGCACACAATGAGCGCGGCGGCTTGGTTGCACGCCCTCGCACGCACATGCACAATAACTTCGCATCTGGCGACTCCTCTTCTCCCTTGCCACCGCCACGGCGAATGCACCCAAGAATGTTACAATGCTATCGCGCTATCGTGATCTCTCTTCGGCTACTCAGATGCTTCAACACCTTTGTCTTGTACTCGAGAGGAAGATTCGAAAATATTACAATTTTTTTCTACAATTTTTTCAATAAATTAGATAACTCACATTCTCAAGACGTTAGTTCTCAATTAGTTAAGTTGCCCTACACAAAAAATATTTAGTTAGATCAATCAGAAATCTGGATATATTAATCAGAGTCTGGTGAAAAATAAACGTAGATCCATATTTTTGATTAAGTCAACTTGACAAGTTTGGTAACGTGAACTTTCTGGTGAAGACAAGCAGACAAGTTTGGTTACACATATTCTAGTATCGGTAACTAAATAAATATGATTGCATTCTGATGAAACCAACAAAATGATCTGGTTGTGTACTAGAATATTTAATTATAATTAATAACCAGAAATTATGTTTAATTTTATTAATTATATATGTTACGCTTATTAAACATGCTATGTAATTATAATAACTAGACGCTTAGATATTATAACTGGATCAGCAGTAATTAAACGTCAAGTGTTGGTAGAACTAAATGTTCTGGTTGGTTACTAGAATATTTCATTAATAATCAGAAATTCTGTTCAGTCCAACCAAATTTTGTTGAACCAAACATGTCATGTTAATCCAACTGTGATTGTTTTCTCCGTGTACATTAAATGGCATTAAAAATGTCATTTTATTGATTAAAAGAAATATGAACTCTTAACGCCGATAGTTGGCTCGATCGAGTGCGATCGTGCCAATCCCCGAGTTATCTAATTTATGATATTTCCTAAATCTTGATTTAACACGCAACAGGTGTACATTTAAATTGAAAAATCCTAGGAGCTTTCATTAAAAGCCGCAATTTCTCTAAACCAATGGCGACACTATTGATGAAGGAGACCGATATTTTTTTCCGACGGCAGACGGCATCGACACTTCTCTGCCAATTACTTTGCCTCGATATAGCGCGGCTGAGCGAGCGAGGCGCGCGCGGAATGTGCTGCACCGACGCGGCGTAGCGCGGCGCGGCCCAGAGCTCAAAAAATGCCTGGTGATTGATGAAGTACGCGCGCACCGCGCGAAAAAAAGCGCCGCGTCCGGCGCAATTACGCATTCGTATTCGCCATCAATCTTAATTATCGGCCGGCGCACAGAAGTAGTTCATTCGAATGTTAAGCGCGCGAGCTTTCTTCGTTCGGGCTAATTAAAAAACGAAATAACGATCGGCGCGCGCGATCATGTACGTGCCCGCACGACGAAAGTGCTATCAAAAGATAGCGCCCTGTGCAATCGCACGTGCATGCGTGCACACGTATGCGCATTAATTGAGATTAATTGAAGCCTTGATGTAAAAGGGTTTTATGTCCTGTACTTATTTTTTCGTCGAACAATCTCTACACACCGAAGTCCATAACGGTCTAAAAGTGGAAGTAGAATATTTTTTCTTCTATCAAGTGAATTATATATTTTACGTAAAGAAATAATTAAGAGATTTCATGTCCATCGCGCGAGATTATATATCTGAAAATCTTGTTACAATCGATGTGCTGTAACACAATTTGATCGAGATTGATAATATGAAATACTTGATATATGAGCGAAATATTATTTGTTTCCAGTAAAATCATATGCCGGATTTATGCAAGTGTCAATTATTGCAATAAAAAAATTTGAGGAACAATTTCTCATTATTTCATAATACTTGCACATTTACAAATTATTTTAGAAAATTAGTTTTCAATATGAGAATTCTAATTGTTTTCATTTTATTATTGTAACACTTGAATTTTTAACTCACAGTATTTCTCCATTTTCTTCGATATGCGAGTTTTTAAATTATTATTGATCAAAAGATGATTTTTAAAAAAGACAAAATAGAGCTTATAAAAAATCTAATATATATATATATATATATATGTAATAATTATATAAACGTGTCAGAAGAATATGTGCATTCTCACGATTAATGTTGATTAAAAATTAATGTATTAAATCAACTATCGAACGATAAAATTAATTTATTGAAGAGATAAAATTCAATTTCAAATAGAATCATGTATAGCGCGAAACATGAAACATTCATTAGAATCTGATTAATTCCTCCTCATATGCCCTAGATTCTCGATATCAAACGCGATATGCCGCCGCGCACGTGGGACCCTTCGCTCGCTACTGCATCATCGAAAAAAATTTAGAAAGTAAACGGGTGTCTCTCTCTTTCTCTCTGTGAAAACTGCCGCAACGGAAAAGATAATGTCGACGCTATAAACACTCGTCCCGCCGCGATAAATAAATTCCGCTCGAAATAACTCCTATCGCTTTGTGCGCTGCCGATCCGATATACATTAAATGAAACCAGATCACTATTGACATCACAAAGTGAGAGAAATTTATTGATCGGCTTAAAGAATTATATGTAACCAGATGCAACATTCCATTATATGTAACCAGATGGAATTAATTACCATTACGTCTTGTCGAAAATATCTAATCATTGTCACCAGATCAATTATATTTGATAATTCGCGAAAATAGCGTAACGAGGTATAATATCTATTTCTACCAATATCTATTTCTACCAACGCAGATTAACTTTAATCTTGGTTTAACTTACTTTCTATCTTTTTTTAGTCCTAAGAATTAGAAAAATATGAAAAGTAAGTTAAACCGAAATTAAAGTTAATCTGCATTGATAGAAATGGACATTGATACAAATGAGACTATTCGATTCGATTAATCATAATTCTGCATGATTTTTGAAACGATCGTCATTGGTGACATGCGAATTGAACTAAATGTTTATTAATTTAAGCCATTTTTTTATTCGATTGTTATTTATACCTACCTGCAAAATTATTCTATAAATTTCAAATAACTGTGTCTGGCAATTAGCACCTTTAATTCGATCTTAATTACTTCAATTAGTTAATTCGATTTACAAGACACCCAATTACGTTAATAAATGATGCATGTATGTGTGCCTGCTTATGAGTATAATAAATCAATAAATGATTTGCGCGCGCGTGTATACTTCAAGACTGAACATTAATATTAATCTGTTGCAAAAATTAAGTCTCATTTTAAGAGAAATAAATCTATAAAATATCTTATCTGTAATGTTTTTAATTCTTTGAAAGATATATAAATCTATCGTTATTTTTACATGTATACCTGATTGTGAGACACAGTTTCCACAAATCCATTATCTTAGTTAAATTATAAAAAAAATGTAACTCACCGCACGGCGGGTGCAGCGACGAAGTGATACGCAGCTACTCGGTGATCTGTAAAACACGAAGATATCAAAGTTACAGCAACACTCAAGATGATCGGTATTTTTAAAAATAATTATGACACGCACATAAAATGAATACAGTCAATTAATTTTGGTAAACAAATAATATAATAAATAAGTTATTCACTCTATGGTTGCTCCGCCGTCGCCCGATGCCTTTCTTTCCTCGTCTACAGAACTCATCATACTTACGAAAATACATTTATTTACATTCGCGCACACACCACAATATAATTATTCCGTACCTATGATGTCCCACGATTGACGATTATAAGCTTATCGAAATTGACAGCTATATATTTATCGTACAGTTATTTCGAGCGATTTGTTATAATTAAATTTTTTAATTAGATCAAATAAAAAAGAATAATTATTGTTTAATAAGATTTAGTGATAATTATTTTTTCCGTTTTGATCAAATATTACATTATAGCCTAGATCTTTCATCGATTTAATTAATAATTAAAAAGTTCAGAAATAACGATAATTTCAATTAATATAGTTGAATAGCTAATCAAAATGTGATAGATATGTCCGGAAACAATCGAAATTTAATAATGCTCACATACACACATGCACGCGCGCAAGCGTACGATACTTGAGCACATAAACCTCGTGAAATATACATATTATTAAAAGCTAAATATATTATAGATTTCAATTACATTTAAATCAATCGATTCAGTGATTTGCGAATTATTTCGCGATCTGAATATAAAAATAGTATACAAATTATATTTAAATAAACGAAAAATTCAAATTTAATGTGTTTTATGTATTCAAGAATTAAGTTAAGAAAATAATTACCTATTGAAAATATCGCAATAAAACAATAATTTATAATTTACGACGTCTATCGATTCTTTAAATAACTCTTTAAAAAAATCAATATTGTTTTCTATCGATTCTTTAAATAAATCACATAGTATAATACACACATTTCCGCGTAGTTACTCTCACAGTACGAAGTGAGCCAAGCGAGAGGACCAATTAGCATCGCGAAAAAGCGCCAGCAAAGCCTTCGAAATATTCAACTCCAAACAGACACTTCTCGCGTCTACATAAACCTTTTTTAAAAGTGGATTAATGGATAGCACGGATTGATTAATAATTCAATGACTCGTAGAGATTGACAGCGTTTGGCAGCTTCTCCAAGTAATATTTCAAAAGATGATGTAATGACACGTGAAACCATATTTACACCATAATCTACCAGCTCGAGTTTCGCCGCGAGAATGATACCACAGCAACTTCTTGTTAACATTATATACAAGCGCACTTTATATACAAGAATAAATAGTAAGATCGTTTGTCAATCGATTTATTGTTACCACGAAATAAATTTAATGTGCATTATGGGAAGGCGCTTGCCACTTTTAGTTAGGAGCGCCAGTTAGCCTGGAGACACTTCATCACGTTAAGCTGCTTACAAAGAATTAAATAATTAAAAATTTTTTAAACTCCTAGTATGTGTGTAGCATACGAATGCTATAATGAGGGAGGGCATGTATTCCCGAAAGATTAAAAAAATAAGAAAATAGTGGATTCCAACATAAAAAATAACGAAATGCGTGTTCTCACATTTGTGCACACGTATAAAGTATAACTCCAAGCTCGATGCTATCCCCTGCGCCAAGCTTATCAAATCGCCTTCCCCATAGAATATACACGCTAAAGATTCTATTTTTACAAGTAAATTATAAATGAGCAGTGACTTTCTATTATTCAAATCACTCATGATTTACTTGTCATTCAGCGTTCTTGATTCGAAAATGATAGATAAACGTTTTTAATTGACGAAACCGCGATGCAAAATAGATTCGTTTTAGTATTAAAATAAACGCAAAGGACAATTTATACTTTTTACTCCTTAAATTACTGTGTATCTCGAATTAATAAATTGCTCGAAATATCTGTACTAAATATTTATCGTCTCAATATATATCGTGAATCGCGAATTATAATTAATAACGCGAATTAATAATCCATAATAATTCGCAGAAAGTAACCACGCTCTCCTCTCGCACTTGCCGAGATCGTGTTTCGTGCGACAATAACATGACAAACGGAGTGGCTCGATTACGCCGCCTGTCTATTCAATTGTCGCCGCGTAAATGGTAACACCAACGGCCTTGCGTACACAGAGGCATGTTATCGCGACAAAAACAAATATCAAGGCCAAGAGCGCTTGTTATTATTAGGAAGTACAATTAATATCTGTAACTATGAAATATGTATACGCCGAATCTTCTATCTCTTGCATTTATAACTAATTATTAATTAAGCAACCAATATGTATATCACAATTCTCTATTACTCAAATTCAACGATTTACTCTTAAAAAATTTTCAAGTTATATTTCATTTCAAATTCGTATATTTCAGGAGAAGTGGAATTATTAAATTTTTAATTGATTTTTTTATGACTTTAATACATATATAAAAAAGAAAGTAGATTAATCCGTTGCAAAATGAAATAATGATTTTATCTTCTTTC
>VBVR01006489.1:0-10171 GCA_011638315.1 Tetramorium parvispinum | reverse complement strand
CCATTAAGACGCAAACGGCCAATCGTACGTTAAGATTCGCTTGGCTGCCTTACGATCACCGATCAATTGTGAGATTGTCACCCCTCTATCCGCTATCCGAGCATTTCCTCCGACACCAACATCGGCGCGATGTCCTTTCGGTATAGCCAATTTCGTCGTTACGGTGACCACAACTTTTGCGGCTAATGGAAAAGTCGATACCCGATTGCTCGGCACCAACCATTAAGACGCAAACGGCCAATCGTACGTTAAGATTCGCTTGGCTGCCTTACGATCACCGATCAATTGTGAGATTGCCACTCTTGGTAGTTTGCGTGACGTTTATACGTTTTCGTAATTTGATATGCGTATATATGATTCTAAATTATAGAATCACTACTTGATACGTTAATATCAGTGATCTCATAAATGATTTTCTAACATTATTTATATCACAAAGAATTTATCTTTTTACTTGAAGTTTATAGCTATCTTTCTATAATATTGATTATTTTTCATATTTTTTCGGCAACCAATCATTTACTTCTTTAATAAATCATACATAAACATTTCTTCTCTCATATAATAAAACGTATAGCGATATTTCAAAGTAATTATAAATCATTTACATTATTAATTATTATTATATTATTATAAAATGTTATAAGTTACGCGAACGCCTGTAATTGAAATTAACATTTCGATAGATACGCATACGTACAGAATTATTGGATACAGTTAAAGATTCCATTTTCCGGGTAATTATCGAGATCAAATTTAATTAACTTGGTGTGTCGTGATGCCGGTGTTACGACAAACAAAATTTCTGTATTTCGCTTCTCTCCAATTTCTCCCATACGTGAACAAATTCGAACGGTTGAACAAATGTTTCGTAGCCACACATCAATGTCGACAGGTGAACCACGGCACTAATTATCATCTATTTTTTTCTTTCCTTTTCAATCGAAATCTGTCACAGCGGATGCTATGCGTGACGATGCAGTCACGCATGCGACGCACTTTTCGTTTTATATCAACACACTGCATCCCGCATTGAATTTATAACCGGAACCTTTTAAAATGATGTACTTCCTGGATTTAACAAGCTGCTACACACACGAGTGTAAAAATGTGTATGTGTATTTTCATCGAAAACTTTATTAAATATTAATTCAATCAAAAAATTGAGAACTTATGCAATGTTAATACAAATATCATTTTCTTCAGCTTAACCAGTTACATTTAACAAAAGAATTATAAGAACTATAAACAAAAGAACTACAAAAAACGAGAAATTTATATTTTGTCTCAATTCTACTTCATAAAAGATTTTTATTCATTAAATCATTTGCTAATTCACTATACATATATCTTAAATAATAAAATTTTAGTATTTAAGATAGTATTTAAAATAAATCGATGTGAAATAATTCTTTTTTTACTTGCTGTATTAGATTGATTTTAAAATATCTAACATTTTTCATCGTTTTATTGGGCAAAAAGTAACTTTTGTCATAAGTTAATAACGATGGCAATATACCACCTCTAAAGAAACGTGCGGTCTGCTTAGCTATCAAAATTATTCTCGCAAAACCGAAAAACAAAATGCCTATCTAACAATACGCGACGACGGGTTCGCATAGACGAGCACTCATCGTAACGTGGCCTCATAAAGACGCTATACATCGGCAATCGCTGGATGAGTGGCTTCTTCCGGTCGCCCACCAGCGTTCCATGGCGTGTGTGTATATTAGCCGGCGGTGTTGCGACCGTCAGTTTAGACGATGATTTAGTGGAGGCATTGATTGGGTCGATCAGAGGCCATATCATCTCATTTAAAGCCTTCCATCATCGGTGTCACTATTTATAGAGCGACCTATCGCGCGTTCGTCCGCCTCGGCGATGATGATCGAATCAATTTTCGTCCGCGTTCCTTTCGCGAGATATCCAGCGCGCGCGAGCGCGCGCATGTGTCTACATCCGTGTAAATGCCGGCCGCAACAACGATTGAAAGATTGCACGGAAGTCTTCGTCGCGAGACCTCCGTTCTTTCAATATCGCCTACGCCATTCATGCGCCCGAGTCCCCCGTCATTAATCGACGCAGACGATCGAAACAAACATGTTGTTTAGCGATGTAGAATCGTATGCTCATGTCTTTCGAGTAGAATTAATTTTGGACGAAATAATGAGAGAGGTCAAAAACTGTCTGGTCGCTCATTTAGCATAGAGCAAGACGGGACTGGACATGTGCGGAGTACCTCTGTAACAAACATGTCTGCATCACCAATAAAAATAACAATTCGATGTGAAAAACGGCAAATTACATTTTTTCTCCCTCTTCTTTTTGCGATTTAAAGAGCGGCGCTTTTAAGCGAGCACGCGAAAAGGATGCGCTTTAGATATTTTAAAATAAATCGAATAAAAAGGTGTAGTATAAAATTTATAAAAATGTATGTAATAATAGTTCTTCTGTGGATAAAGATCCGTTCCCCGTGTCTATCTCATTCCTCTTTATAAAAGAAGACCATGTATCCTGAAACGTCAGAATTCACAAAAACGGGAGCTGTTGCGGGAATGACGCGTATTCTGTGTCCGCGATTTCCGAGTTACGTAAAATTCATACGAAGAAGAGACCAGCGGCAGATGATATGATTTGTTGCGCGAGAAACGCAGTGTAAAAGACCGCTACGCATGTAATTACGAAAAACATAAATTCTTACCGTACGCTTCGTATCATAATTAAAACGAATGTTTGAAATGTAACACTGCGGTATCATTGAATTATCCATCCTCTGCTGTATCCAAGGGCTCTTATGCTAATTTAATTCTTCTCTGGAAACCAGATTCGGGAAACATTCGGGAAAAGCGTGCTTGTTAATAATACGCACGATGAAGCAATTATGTATTTTCCATATGACTGAAAGAACATTTTTACATGTTTAGGAGCGCCGAGCACATCTTTTTATATGAAAAATGCGTAAACGAATGATAAGGATAAAAAACTAAATTATTAGAATGGCAAATATATAATTATTATAATTAGTTATCTTTTCCCTTGAATAAAAAAATTACATAATAAATATATATATGTAAAACATTTATACAATTAAAAATAATAAGAATAAATTGACAAATAAATAATATTTATTTATGTATGTGTGTGTGTGTGTGTGTGTGTGTGTGTGTGTGTGTGTGTGTGTGTATGTATGCAATTATAGCAAACATTTACGTAAATACATCAAGTTAAAGGCTCGAATACAAAATATCAATCGATCTTGAGAACAAACAATCCTCTCTACACCAATTAATTAGTATTTTGTGAGCTATCGATGACGAAACCCCATGGACTCGACGGCAACGAGAAAAAGTTCAAACGATTGATGCGGGGCGATGTGGTCGAGCGTGGAGAAAGAAAGAATATCACAGAGAGAGAGAGGGCGAACAATTTAATTAATATAATAACAAAGCAGTCGAAAAGCTATCGGTATTGGGGACGCAATATTTTTTGAACGGTCATACGGGGCGAGAGAGAAGGCGAGGGAGAACCTAAATTGCCTCTTTCCTTCTATCCCTCGGCACCTTTCTCTTCCACTTTAACGGCATCTCTCGCCAGCTTCGATGTTTTTGAATTAGCGTGGCAATGATTTTTTCATGGCGAGACAAAGCGTTCCTCGGCCGTCGGTCCACACTTTAATCAATATACGCGTCTCTGATGCGCGCACCGCGAAAGCTTCCCCTATTGTTGCCCCCTTGGCTCTTTGGGTCTCGATAAAAATTAATATTAGAACCCGTGTTTCTTCGCACAGAAAATATGCCGCTCACCCTTCGTGTAATAGAAGGCATTGTTTCTATATTGGCTCTCACATATCAGTTTCGGATCAACCGGCATGTAATATCGCCCATTGATGGTCGCTGAGGAATTATTCGAATCAGTTCTTTGATGTTGATTTAGTTGATTTTTCATGTGCGAATAGTCGCGTAATATTTGCAGTGTTGTTTAGCTGTGTAAGTTGCGGAATATATCCGCATATAAACGCATCGTGACAGTAGCACCTTTTCATTGTGATTGTATTTATAGTAAAAATAAATTTGCGGCATTGATTACCGAAATAGAATTCACCGAAAAATACAAATGAATAAAATCATAAGAGGCAAGTTAATTAGGGAAAACAGAAAACGATCAATCAGAAGAGAATTCATTATCCATGAACATTATCACATTTATATTTAGTAGAGATCAAAATGATTCTCCCGAAAAGACGAGAGATTATCGCGGGGACATTCATTCGATAAAGCAGACATCTCTTCACCGATACGCCGTTTATTCTTGTCGTGAAAAGCGCAATCGCGATTTCGATTAATCTCCGAACCGGTTGTAAGGGCCGACGCGAGATTGTCTTCCCTTGTAAGGGGGAGGCGGTAGGGACTCGATATTCTGGCCTCGTCGCTCAGGTTTCCCGGCGCGGAATTATTTCCGAGGGGTAGCGGCGAGAATTAAGGCTTCTTGCGGCATAAAAAATCTGTGTAATCAATTATCGAACCTTTTACCCCATATTTCACGGCCAATGAGTCGCCACCCCCGCCGGCGCCTTTAAGCAGGCGAGAGACTTACCGACCCTCTCCCTCGGCACTTTTTAGCTGCGATCCTTGGTCCTTCCTTCTCGCGGCCTCACCCTTATCTTCTCCCTGCTCCTCCGTTTTGGCTCTTCGGTAAGGAGAGGAATAGCCGAGTCTTTGTTAGAGATATCAAATATTTATTTTCTTAAATAACGCAAGAAGCCCGGTAGGGTGGATCGCCAGTATTTTTTGCCTTAATAAATTATCAGCGATTATTGGCCGCGTTTGCCTAAGCAAGGCGATTTCTTTTTTTTTTTACTATCTGTCTGCGAGAGATTTTGTATTCTCTTGGTGATGCTTTGCGGTTAAGTCGAAATCGATTTAACTGTCCGATTGTGAGACAAATACATTGGAATACGTTGGATACAATTCGCAAAATAATACAATAAAACAAATTTCAATCGATAGTTGTAATATGTACGTATTATACATATATATACATATATTATATATATGTGTGTGCATCCTGGTTAAAACAAAGTACATTAGATGCTTTTGGAAAAAAGGGAAATGTTTCATACGGAACAAAATAATTTGAATTTGCTAAAAACGCAAAGAATTAATTTTACAGACGAGTACACTATTTTTTAATTATCATACGGCAACACTGGAAAATGACTGTACAAACGGAATGTAGATATTTTTGAAGCCATTTCGAGAAATTTTCAAATTCATCAGTTAACATCTCATCCGCTAATTATTTACGCGGCATACGTTGCTTGGCCGCTTGAGAAAGCCTCATCGAAGTGTAAAGGGGTACACGTGAAAGTAAAGGGTAACTAGAATGAGGAAAGGTACGCCCTTTGACACGGTATTGATGTAATATTAATGTAAACGGGCGAAACTCAAACGCGTCACGATATACATGCCGACGCGAGTAAAATAAACAACAAAGAAATTTAAGCACAAAGGTATAGTAGAACGTGGCAGTAAAGCATCTAATTTATTTTTTGATCAAATCAACATTAAAGACTGAAGAAAACTAATTCGTATTATAATTTCCATTGAAAAAGAGAATTAATTAATAATTTTAGTCTTTATAATATTTATTCTTAAGATATTCTGGATCAAGATTTGAGAGCGCAATTGTATCTCGGAATAGCGGATCAAAGTTGACTCACCGTCAAAGTCGAAAGGACCGTGCTTCTTTCTTCGTTCGCGCCGACTTGATCTCCCAGGTGCTTTGGTGACTTTTCCGTTCGACGATGCAAAGTAAGCAGGGAAACGAGCGTTATGATCCCAACTGAAGAGAGAGCAGCAGCAGTAGCGCGCGTGCACGACACGTGTGCGCACACGCGTGCGGTCTGGGAAAATGAGCGTCGAAGTGCCAGACGAAAACCGTGAAAAAACTCAGTGCTGCGTACATAAAACGCCCTGTGTTTCGCCGCGAGCGGATTTTCCGACCCGTGGGGGTTGGATGAGGGTAGCGAGAGGGGTCGGCCGCGCGAGACGACAACGTAGACGATGTCGACGACGACAGCGACAGCGACGACGATAGCGAGGACGATAGAGGGTCTAAAAGGCACTTCTAATGGCATTGTGCGCGTTGAAACAAACACGTAGAATGCTTAGTTGTTTTTAAAATTGTGGGGAAGTCTTCACCCTAGCTTACGTGTTTTCACCCATTTTCCACTTCTTGTCGCTCCTCCCGTTTTTTCGGCACAGATGCACACCGTTTGCGGAAAATATCAACGTCTCATTAATGTTAGATCGTGTGATGTACATTAGAGTAGCGATTAATCAAATCGATCGAATGCATCAATTACAGACTTCAAAATTTGTAGATGTATTTATGATTTTAATATATGAAAACAGAATGTAATTTCAAACGAATCTAAAAATTCTTTAAAAGTACTGAAAGAATGGTTAACAATAAAATGAAATTTTCTACTTTAATAAAATGTTGATTGAAAAGCCATCGATAAATACAGAAATCGCAGTGTTTGTGTCTCGTCCTTTGCGTCGATTTCTGTACACAAAGCACCTGCCATACAGTCTTTTCATTAATGCCTGAATGAATAAATGCCACTGTGCCCCACCCCTGAATTCTTAATGCAGCAAGCTCGCTGAAAGTACTCCCGGGCCTTCAAAATATCTTTAAGAAGTTTAAAGTCTTCCCTCGATAGCATGTAAATATTGCATGTAAAGCGCGACATCAAAGAGATTCTTCTACGGTATAATGCTTTAAATTTCGGCACAAGGAGAGATTAAATAACAACGTGAGGAGATAAACAATCTTAAAACGTCTATCGAGAAAATGTGTTTGTCTTCTATGTTTAAGGATTAATCCTCTATTCTGGATGTAGAGAATTATATCGAGTCGATTAAAAGCATCTATTGCAATTTTGAGGAGAGAAAATATTTAAAATATATCAGAAAAATTTAATACACACTTTACCAAGTTATTTAAAGCTAAAAATAGATAAAGATCAAATTAGAGAAGAAAACCTCCCAGTATACTTGTTAAAAATAAAATTATTTTAAAATTTATACTGTATCTACATTGATTAAAAATTATGTGATATCTTCGGAAGAGAACGAGCAAATCTGTTGCATAGTTTTTCTATCATCTGCACGGTCACTCATCACGCATAATCACTTTGAGTACCTGGGTAACGTTCAAGTATATCGCAGTAGAGAGAAGGTAACCGGAGGACGGCGAAGAGAGGACATCGTTCATCTAGCAAGAACTGGGTTCGACGCTCGCCAAAGAGACCGCAGAATCTGTACTAGCCTCTCTACCAGGACGTTCCAGAAAACTTTGTTACATTTTTGGTCGAGTCCGCATACGCGATACGCGTTAGACGAGTAAGTGGATCAAAGGGACACAGGAGAATTCCAGGATGACAGAAAGGAGGAGAGAGAAGGAGAGATACATTGAAAATTGGCGGACTTTCCTATTGCTCTATCTTTGAGTGCTTCGTCGAGCTTTCTTTCAATGTCGCGGCGAAAAAACCTTTTCAAAGTTCTTTAGGATGCCAGGAACAAAGGGAATATGGAACGAATGTAGCTAGCAATGTACGGAGAGAAAAGTAGATCGAAATTGGTGGAGAAGAATTTAAGTTAGATACAGATAATTGCTTGATGTTTAAAGAAAATTTTAAAAAATATGTAATATTAATAGACAAAAAATTCATAATGCCATCTGTCTTAATGTATCCTAATAAATTTACGTTCTCTATTCAGAGTCAAAATGTTTCGTACTAAAAGAAAAATGGATTTCATATTAAAAAGTAAAGTGTAAAGAGATGTACGTTATGCAAAAAAAAAATTTGATTTCTTATCTTGTTCAAATCCAAATTTTAAATACTATCAGATGCTGAAACTTTTCTCTGTCGTTGCAAGAAATTTCTAAAGTATTCTAAAAAAAAGAAATAATTAGAATTTCATAGAGGACGACCAGGAGTTTGTCGTAACAGAACATCAAAGTCATGTGCATGAAAACGCGACAATGATATGTATGTGTATATTTCTTACGGAAAAACGAATTCTATGTTACGTCTAGTAAGAGAGAGAAGACAACAGAAAATGAAAGAGAAGGATAGATCGAGAGAGGGGGGGAGAGAGAGAGAGCGCAAGAATGAACAGAGAGAAAGAGAAAAGGAGGCCCCAACGTGAGTCGTTCGCGCTAAAACCACGTTTAAAACAAAGGGTGCCGCCGGCGAATTAAGAACGATATTTTAACGCTCGACTTAATTGCATTAAATTGCAAGTGAGAAAGAGAGTTAACAGCGAAGAGAGCTATGAAGAAAAAATGTATGAACGTGCAAAGCCAAAAGGGACGAGAAGAGTGGCGAGAGTTTCTGAAGAAAGTGACTCTTCTAATTCTCGTGATTGGATATAAGCGATTATACGCGAGATACATCGTATATTCGGCGTATTTTCCCAGTTCTCCATAGTCTGCGTATACGAGAAAAAGAGAGATAGAATTTTTGAATGGTCAATTAAACTAAGGTGAAATATTACAGAAAAGATAACTTTTCTTTCGGTATAAATTCAAATATATTTTTAGGAAAAGATCTAATATTCTTGTCAAAATTATAACATGGAAAAAAGTGAATGGCATGAATGAGATTATTTAATATACTAGTAGTATAGCAACGTTATGTAATATAGTTAAGTAACTAAATAGTAGATAATGATTTTAAGAAATATTAGATATTATGGAAATTTTAAGAAATATTAGATAATAATAACTCGACATAAATAATACACACATAACAACAAACATAACAAATTAAATCAATACATCAGTATATGCTTATACGTATTAACCGTACAATTTTGAAAATTATCCATAATTTCACACATAGCTTCATTATGTGTTTGCGATAACTCAAGAAAATTCAAGCAAAATATCTGTGTAAATTTATAAATTATAAAGAATTAGATATAATACGATAATTATACAAAAACTCGTGTTTCAAATAAATGTTTAACAAAACTGTCTTTTTAAATACATCGTACTTTACTCCGTAACACTCGCCTTAAAAATTCTTACTTCGATTACCAGAAAGTATAAGAAATCAAATCAAACATGTGTGTATTTATATATCTGGTTTGTCTAACAGATATCGGAAAGTAAATTTTAAGTTTTGCGAGTTACATCATCGGTTTTACAAACTAAACTCTCACCTAAAATTGAATCTTGAGTTTCGCAAACTTTATTCTCGGCGGAAACCAAATTCTCAATTTTGCAGATTAGATTCTCAGTGGAACCTGAGGTCTCAGTCTTACAAACAACCATATTCGCCGAATCGTTCGATGTCTTGCAATATATTTTTTGATGACTTTTTAGTGTGAGAATACTTCTAAAATACTTGCTACATTTCACGCAGTGAAGATTATGCTTCTCATGGCACTTGCGGTGCTTGTTGAGCAGATCCCGGCGCGTGAACGTCTTGTTGCACATCGTGCAGGAGTACTTGTCGGGGTTCACATGCAGCACGTTGTGCCTCGTCAGGTTGTCCTGCCTTGTATATTTCTTGGTACAAATGTCACAGGTGAACTTGATTATGTCGGAGTGACATCTCTGATGGTACTTCAAATGTTTCTTCTCGGTGAACGTTTTTTTACAGGCACAGCAGACGATCTGATTGTTTTCGTTCTTTTTTATATCCATATGACTTGTCAATTCTTCACACGTCACGAATTCTTCCTTGCAAAAGGGGCAGATGAATTTCTTCGGTTGTTTTTTCCTCTGTATATTCTTCAAAAAGTTTGGATCGGTCATGATTTTGTAGAGGAAGGAATTTTTCAGTTTGTCCTCTGATTCGGCGGAGGTATATGTCGCGGTGTCGTCAATACGATTGGAAGTATCCTTTGTTAATAGATTCATGACTATGTTATTGTTGTCGTTAATCAGCGATGGTGACGTGCTGGTGGATGAAGATAAGATCATCTCCTTGTTTGGACTAATAAACGACGTAGTTGGAATAAGAATCTTTGAAGGTGACGCAGTTGCCTGTTAAATGAGTTAAAATCGTCTTAATACTGGATGAACTGAAGAATTGAATATTGTTTAAAATCACGTGCCAAATTTTTATATTTGCATATATATATATATATGAAAT
>VBVR01006488.1:0-10173 GCA_011638315.1 Tetramorium parvispinum | reverse complement strand
GTATTTATCATTTTGCTTATTTTTTATTCGACACCGACGAGATTCCGGGAATTAGACGCACGCGGAACGATCGTTTCTTTAAGAAACCAGTTATGTATCGCGGTTACATGCGTTCTGTTCCCATTGCGGGAAAAGAGATGCGGCTATTAAGCAGCCGATCTCCCGCGGTTAATCTTGAACCATTTCGGGCGAACGCGTTCTTCGGTGCGTCTTTTCTTTCGATTATCGCCGGTCGCTATCTAATGACCTCCGATAAAGAGAACGATAAATAAAGGAACGAAGGGAGAAGAGATTGCAGCAAATGCAGGAGAATCTTCTCTCGCGCAGGGATTGCGAGAATGGATTTCGGGTTTTATTGAAATCATTAAACGGAGATTTTAGCTATTAGTATCATCGTCGTATTCCATTGTGAATAACGGTCAAATAATATTATTCAGAAGAATAATATCTACTTCTGTTAGAACTGTACGATCGTATTTTAGTAGCAGCTACTATTCCAGCCATTATTTATTAGCCTTGTTAAATCTTTTGCCATTCACACTAAGCTAGGTAAATATGCGCTATATATCTAACCGAGAATTTTTTTAATAGCCATGTTAGAATGGTCCAGGAAAAATTTCGATTAATGGCCGAGAAATATATTTCACTCGGAGAAATAGAATGTTTTAAATGTCACAGTTTAAAATTTACATTAAAAAACCAGATGATGAAAAATGTTATTCGCTAAATAAATTGAGAGATGTTTTTACGTTATCTTGCAATCAGAATATATAATTAATTGACAATAAATCATCGCTCTCTAATTAATTATATTTAATTCATTTTATTTATTATATTATATTTATTCTACAACATTTCTCTAAAGATTTGAGAAATGTGGCATTAGAAGACTTGAAACTGAATTTGCTACTGACAATCGAGAGATCTTAGTGTCTCTTTTAATAAATATATGTCAATCTCAATTTTTTAATTGTAGTTCTTATTAAAGAACAATTGAATTTTTGTACTGACATCGATATTCTCATTTATCTCGTGTGGGTCTGTGCTCGGGGTCCTCACACCGTTATCGCATCGTGCGATCTAACGGCTGGTAATAAAACAGGGAAAGGGGTAAGGAGAGTATGCGGCAAGGCTAGACAGATCGCAAGAAAGAGTCTCCGCGAGAGAGGAGAGGATCTTCTTCCGAGCGAAATGTCAAGAAGCAGACGGTTAATTCTCAGCATTTACCGAGGCAGCAGTCTGACCTAACTATTCATTAGACAGGAGTGCAGGTTGTGTTCTTCTCTCGTGGTGTTTTCCTCTCCTCCGCTCGATGCAAGAGAGGATTCGAGGAAGAGAGAGGACGGGGGGAGGGAGAGATTGTGCAACTCGGCTCGATTCACTTACCACGTCCTCCACAGAAACAAGACCCCAAGATCGAGGTACGAACGTGTTACAGCGAACGGATGTGGCAAGGGGCATTTACTCCGATCACCTTTTCGGCAACGAGTAAGGGTCTCCGACAACCGACAACCAATTTCACTGATCGACACAGTTCTAATTTTCATCAAGATTCAATTGTCGACAGCAAAAAGTAGTCCGAACGGGATTCGGAGTATTAACATCATCCTGACATCGACATTCAGAAGTCAAATTTTTCAGAAAATCGATTTATTATCATAGCAGAGATAACATGAAAAATTTTGCAAAGTCAATAGGTCCTAATCGTTAATGGTTCTTGAAATCATGCTGATTTTCTACTTTCAAGTTGTCGTCGAGATACACAAACGTTCACTGTGACATTAATTCCGTAAATTCAAATGAAATGAAACTGGATAAGTTCTTATAGAATTCGTAATAATATTGTAGGATTGACACAGAATGGTATAGAAAATATAAAAGAGAATCTGCTTCGCGAGCTAAACGGATTTCAGTTATCCGTTTTATGATCTCGTCGTCGGTAATTTTATTCACGAAGAATGTCGACGGCTAAGGAAAAGAGACGATAATGAACGGTAGATTGGCGGAATCAAAGGTGGAGATACAGGTCGACTTTCACTCCACCGGCGCCGATCGTCATCGTTTATCTCATCGATAATAATCTGCGCCTCACGTAACTTCCGGCAAATTCCAGGGCTCGCTGTATCTTAACACATTTTATAGTCTTTATCGGTGAAAATCGTATTGGGTACATAGTTTCGTCTACTTGCTTTCTTGATAAGGAACGTGAGAGTGAGAGAGAGACAGAGAGAACTTACGAGTATGGTTAATCTGATTTCAGATCGTTGTTTAACGTAACATTAAAGAAAGAAAGTTTTATGACTTGATGAATAAATTCAGACGAAGCAATTTATTGCCTTAGCAATCTAGCTACACAGTAAATTTGTACATAAAGATCTGTAAATCCAGTAATATTTGCATATTACAGATATACGAATTTATGGATTCAACAATTTATATACTTTAAAAGTTTATGAACCAAATCGATAAACCAGGTAAACGACCGATCCAATTTTTCCTTAGAGATAAATATGAAAATATTTAATATTTAAAATTATAATATGACAAAATGAATTAATTTTGAGCATATAACATAGACAGAAAATAGAATTTCATTTTATAAATTTATCGTTCGCAATTAATTTATTGTTAAACATTCAGATATTATAATATATTCTTTTGAGTTATTTCTTTTAATTTTTTCTTTTTCCTTAAGCTTAATTTCAATAAAAGTTTGATACAATTTTTTATACATTATATATTACAATATATGTGAAAATTTTTCTTTTTAAAATAATATAATTGAATTTTTTTTCTTTGTATTATTGAATTTTCTTTATATAATTGAATATGTAGTTGAACTATTTTCAATTAATCTCCAATAGTTGATAAAACGGTTCGTGCATTAGAAAGAGATAAAAAGATTCCTGCCGGGGTTCTTCCTGTGCCGTTTGCATGACTGCTCATCGTTTGTTCGTCCATTTTTTCGTTTCGCCGATTGAACGAGCGAGAGAGGAGGACGAACCATTCTGCATTTCGCTTCCTTCTCGTATCTGCTGCTTACTCGAGCGTTAATTTAATTAATAGTTAAGAGCCCTTCCACATTCCAACGAGAGTACGCGGTCGTCACGGTGTCTGAGAATACTTATCGTCTCGACGTTGGATACTTTCCCGGTTCTCGGATTAATGTCGTGCGTAACATTGTTAAATTATCGTTGTCGTTAACAGAAATTATGGTTGAAATTCACAGACTATAATTTTCATCACTGGTACAATTGTAAATTCTGAACTGTACAACATTTCGTAATTAAAAAGTCTTTCTTATTGAAATAAACGGTACATCTAAAGAAACAGAGATCGATATCTTAATCGAAAGAAAAATTCTAAAATTATAATATGTATTATGGGCATAATAAAGAGAAACTTTAACGCAGGAGCGAACGAAACCGTTACGAAAGTCTAGTGCACTAGTTTCGTAATCGTCGTCAGAAAAATGATCGTCATCTGCGTAACTTAAAAAAAAAACAGTCCTGAGAAAAGCCAGCGATCTAAAACGGCGGAGTGTCGCAGTTGTGCTTCCCGCGAGCTACTGTTGCGTGTCGATCGCGGCTGATTTTCGGATAGCCGCGGTAACGAACGGTTCACCAAAAGTGGTTCTCACACGTCACTGCGGATCGCGGCCAGTGACGTAACACGCTCGGTTGTTCGACTTTCATTCTTTTCGCACGCGCCCGTACAATCGCGATTCCGTTAACGAGGACTGCAATTAATAAGTTCTTACGCGGAAGTCATCGTCGGCGGCTACGGCGCCCCTCTTTCCGCCGTATCGCGTTCTTCGTCTTCCGTTAACTGTTACTGTTGCGGTGAAACGGCGATCCACGCCGTGGAATTGGAGCTGCGGAAGTTCCCTCCGCAGCGTGCCGGTTCCCCATTCACTTACACGTCACTCGACAATAGCGAGCGTATGTTAATAGCAGCGAGAGAGCGAAAAGGAATCGGCGAGGGCGTAGACTGTAGTCCCGCTATAACGCTTCATTTTTACCGAACTACACGCGCAGCTTGGAGTAACGATACGATAAAATATACCTAATCATATACGCGGCACAAAATAACGAAGATATACCTACGCTTGGAGTCATTTTGTTTCTCTAATATATTAATTTTAATTAGATTTATATAGAATTATTTAGAGTTTTTGTTTTCCTTGTGTTAACATATTAATTTTAATTAGGCCCTTGAAATCAGTTTGTTTCCTACTTTACAGGCCGAGGTGAATTCACCAAGTAATCGCGCGAACATGCAATCAAGCGTCTTTTCATTACGATCCGAATGTACAAATAAAACATTTCGCGCTTTTGCGTGCCGGCTACGATCTGTTCTGAAGCAAAACAAATCCGCACTTTAATCCGCGCACTACCGTTTCCGCCTGATCTTACTATACACGGATACACGTACGTATCCGCTTGCATTCTTTCGCGAATGCATCACGACGTTTTTCCTCATGCATACACCCCCGAGGCCTGTAATTTGGCAGGCCCAAAGCGACAGATCTATAATCACTTCACGCTCTTCATATATCCGGTACAATTGCGAGTGCGTATAACGGGATGTTAGGATGCAGACAGTAGTAATAGCCCCCGTAGCTATGCACTAATTTCTCATCTCCAAGTCAGATATAAATGAGAACACAAGCTCATGAGAAACACGTACTTTACGGATATTGACATTGTTGAATAAAATTATTCAGTTAAATCTTCAGGCAAAAAATCGCAAAAAATGCATTGATAAAACTATACATTTGCACTTATTACTGATATTTGCATTTTGTACAAAAGATATCATTATAAACATAAGGACATTAAATACAAATAATACTGAATAATTATATTGCAATGCTTTTAATAGGCTTTTAAAACTTAAAGAATACTTTATATCTAAGTTCTTAAAATTTTATTTTTAAATGATAGAAATAACATCATCTTTAATTAAAATCTTATTAAATTTTAAATCTCTAATCTTATTTTTGAAAGATAGTATTAAAAAATAAAATTTTTAAAGATCAGATATAGAATATCTGTTTGATTAAATTATCCGTTTTGATAATTACTTCTAAAATATTTTATTAATATATTTTTTATCTAATAAACACTTTGAATACTGTTTAAAACGTTCTGCTTTAATCAGACGTTGCATTTAATCAACGAGGCATTGCCCTCGTACATTAAAGCGATACTTTCAAATCAGCTTGCACTCATAGGCGCCGATTACTTTTGCGCGATTATTCCTGCACGGCGATTCGGGCTCGAAGGTATGCAACTTGCATCATAAACGCTTCTTGCTACCACTATTCCACTGGCATAGAATTAACGACGATTAATAAGAATCTTTGACTCGTTCTGCGATCGCGCCTGCCGTAATTATCGTGCGCCACATATACCGTATTGACTCGGCGCGCGCGCGGGTTTGGCGATCGGTATGTTAATGACGTGCGCCGGTGAGGTCCAGCCTCACTTTCTTTCGAATTGCCCTTATGCGTACGCTTATACGGGCCATACGCGCAGGAGAACACGCGTACGTACACGCGTGCGTACATGAAAAATCGAAGCCGCTCGTAAAATTAAAGCCGTATCGGCCGCGGCCGAGATCGCGAATAAATCACATAGATTTACGGAGAAGTCAGGCTCGTATTATTTTTTCCCAGAAAACACACCGTCCCATGTCCTCTAGCTACCGCCCAACCCCTCCCGGCTATTATTTAGAATGATCGATGCCATCGTAATGGATGAAATAAGCAACACTTCCTCGAACGGCTTGGCGGTCGAGGGCCGATCGAAAAGAACGCGCTCCGACGATAAATGTCCTCCTCTTGTGGAAATTAACCGTTTATACTGTGTACATCGCCTACGCGTAGCACCTGTTTACGATAAAATAGCGGTACTTATAAGTGACTGCGAAAGACTCGATAAGGAAGCCTGAATACTTTTTAAGGCAATGTAAATCGTATATCGTGGTTTAATGTAAAAGCAATGTAACAAAACTAGCGATTTGTTATTGACTGCCACAAAATTCAGTTTGCATTTTATACAATTTATATATATATATTTATAAAGTGTCATAGGCTATACGTAATTAAATATATTGACAGAACATGTACTTCAAATTAAAATTCTGCGATATGTAAAGATTCAATTTTAACTTTATTACAAAATGGTAAATGCGGAGCAACGAATAATATCGTTATCAGGAAGAAGCTGTACAGAGAGAAAAATATAGTTACTTTTGGACCCAACCGTAAGTTTATAATAATTCTAACACGAAATATGATTAACTTGACTATATGCATCGTTATGTAAACCATAGTTATCATTAGAAATACTATAAAATTGTGGTTGGGTCCGGAAGTAACTACATTTTTCTTTCAGTGTACTTGTAGAAAACCTGATGAAGCTACAAGAAAAGATTGTCCTCATTATGTTTGAGAAAAAGTGATCGATAAGAAGGCTGAGGGGAAGAAGCCAGACGTTCGCAGTTAATAAATGGATCTAAACAATGTACTCCTCAGCTCCCGCGGCGGTCATGACAAATAGCGGCCACAGTCCATCTGCCACCGCGGCTAAGTGTGTTTCACGTGTGCTGACCCCTCGGCTGACCCGGGTATCTCTCGCGTTGCCGTTCCCTCATACCGCGGCGCGACGGCGCGGGCTATTTCACGCCAGCCACGTAGCGCAGAAGTGCATTCGTGCGCGCATGAAGGTTGTACAGCCCATAGGAACGTATAGTCACATGCCTGGTCGGCAGCACAGGCCGGCAGGTATGCGACATTGAGCCAAGGCCACCGTAGACTGCGCCGGCAAACGGACGTTTATACGCGCGGCGCACACCGAGCCGGGGGTACGCGCACATCCTTCCAGGGCACGCGTTTTCTCATGTGCGTACGTACGTACGTACACGAGCGTCCGCGGGACGCGTACACACATGCGTGCCCGCGGGCGAGTCTCGTGCCCCGCAGGTGAATTCGCACATAAGTAGGTACGCGTAGGGAATCGTTCCGGGTGGTTGCGTGCAACGGATGCGTGCGAAGTCTTTTTAACGCCGTTTAACTCGCCGCCCCGAGAGTCGCGAACGCGATGAAAAACAGTTCTGATTTTCAATGGAATTGAAAAATGGCTAGTCCTTCTCTCTCTCTCTCTTGCGTTACAGAAAATACACACGTTCTGATATGTAAAAGCCTGTCTGGCGAACAAGTTGCATGAGCTTATGACGATCGCGCGGAATCTTTCAAACTCTGGGAAACTTGATGAAAAAATTCTTTTTTAGTGAAATAATAATAACAACATTTGACACTTGCTATGTTTTAAAGAACATGTAGAAAAATAATTATACTTTTATACATGAAAAATAGATGTGACAACAATATTATATATTAATATTATATATAATCAATAAATATAATAGTAGAATTAACTAGGCTGATGTGTACAAATTTTACTGAAACCAATGAATGCTCATTTTGATTCTAGAGAAAACATATTATCAAATTACGTTTAAATTATATAAATAATTTAAACATTAATTTTAATTAATTATAAATAAAACTAAATAATAGCAACAATAATACAAATGTAAATATTCTTTTGTAATAATCAATTAAGTAATGTGAAATTGGTATAATTTGCATAATTAAAATAAGTAATTACGAATATATTAATCGATGATTATTAAAAACGTATCATATTATGAATATTGATATTTATATTTGTCAGTTACAATTTACAGGAATAAAAATAATAGATATGCAAATTACACGCTATTATATTTCACTTCTGCATATTATACGTTTATCAAGTAGTAAAATCGATCCGATGAATGCTCTCTCCGCAGTCTGTGCATGTTCGGCTTTCTCTACTGCAATTTCTCCCTCTTTGCCTGCGGTAGTTCTTCTCGCTAAACGAGTTCGCCCTTCGCGGAACTAGGAACGATGCTCCTAAATTGGTCACCATAGTGATGTATAGGTTCGACCAGATTAGTCGTATCTGCCAAGCTCATCTTTCCCCTTTCCCTTCCTCGAATTTTAATGATCGCACGTTGGTGCAGGCTCGACTAATTTAAAAATTTTCTAGCTAAATCTGTGTCGGCAATTTATACTACACGTAAGATTATTGCGTTGGGTTAATTTTTCTATTATCTAGCAACTTCAATATCATATGACGCTTCTAATTTTAGTTGTATTAATGTAATAACAATACATTTCATGCCAACAATCGCCGGATCGGAATATAAGTAACGGAAAACTTGGAATTACTAAAAATTTTGCCGCATTTCCGTCTGATCTGCGGATAAGAATTCACATACATTAGCCAATAATTACTCAATATGCAATAAATTTCTCAACTTGTATTTTCTCAAAATGGAATTGTTAGCCATTAAAAAAATTGACTTTACGATCGCGCGCAAGCATGCGGGCGCGATTAGGCGTCATAAAGCTGCCGCTGTCTGAGAGTTCATAATTCGGCTGATAAATCAATCGTGCGCCTCAATCGGTTCGCCGAATGCAGGAGCGAAAGAGTTACGACGGCGTATCGTGGAATCTACGGGCGCTCTCTCGGAATTCACGGAGAAAACTAGAATAGCCCGAAGGGCCAGACGTAGGGGCCCTATTATAGGCACCTATGCCGCCACTTAAAGTCCTGAACCGCGGACCGGATGGGAGAACCACCGGTACTAACCATGGCTGCAACCGTTTTCGAGCACTTTTTGTGTCTAGGGCTGGACCGTAACGTTCCCTCGGATGCTTCGTCCCTCGTTAGTTCGTGCGAGGTCTCGTTAGAATTCACAATAGACCGCGCGGGAACGCTTCTCGGTGTCTTGCAAAAAATCTTCCCGACAACTAGGACTTTAGAGTGTTTTACACATAAAACGAACCGGCGCGCAAAAACATACTCCTGTTAAGATTATTTCACTATCGTTATATAACTCTTTCGGGATTTTCTACATAAATGAAATACTATCTTGTTTTGTTAGGAGCTTAATCTCAATCATTGATTTAATCATGCAATCTCAATTAAATAATTTAATTTAATTTATTTTTTCCTTCTCTTACTATTTAAAAAAGGGTACAATAGTGTATTTTAAAACTAAATCATATAATTATATGTATGATTAGATGTATGAAACAAAGAATGCGACAAAATGTTTTGTAGTTTCATATTTTCTGTTATTTATGCTTGAGTAATCGAGCCGACGATTAGCTTTGATCATCTGATTGTTTAGTTGATGATAGCCGACAATTTCTCGAATCTACCTGACCCGTAAGCGGCAGAGTTCGGGTATTGAATTAGTGGCCCAAAACACAATCATTAATCACAGTTAGCTTTTTGACTGTCTTAATCGTTCTCGAGAAATTATAAATGGCGAATTTCGCGAACTGTGTGAATCGATTGGCCGCGGCCGGAAATAATCCTGTATGTTTTAGGCAATATTTCTAAAGTGGCCACAGATACGTTCTAATACGTTCAAAGAGAAGCCATGTATCATCTCAACAAGAAAAATCGAGAGTCCCTAGAATGGGATGCGGCAAGATAATTTAGGGAATTAACGAGGTATCCCAATAAATTCAATGATTGACGATTCCATTTAAATCCTTGGCGAGAAAGGCAAAGAAAGCCGAATGGCGGGATTAATCCTTTCCACGAGGATTTCTCCCGAGAGTATCAATCGCTAATAATCCCACCAACAATTCACGATTAAGTTAAATCGAGTGCAAAAAATAAACGAAAAATCGAGAAAGGAATCATAAATAAATTCGTGACGATCTTCCAACTAAATCTTGTAAGGCTAAATTCTTTCGTTATCTTTTCGCAAAAAACTTTAGCGGAAGAAATATTTCATTTCACTTATAAAATAAAAAAAATTTTCTAAATCTTGCTTAAGAAATTAATCTTAAAGAATTAAAGAAATTATAAGCAAATCTTTTTAAATAAGTATTTTTTTAAATAAGCCAATTTTCGTTAATTTTTTCTTATAGATTTGTTATTAGTTCCTATTGCTATCACCAGGCCCGGCGTTTTGTTTCGGCTCGGAGTGTGGAAATTGTTTATAAAAAATCGCCCCCTCCCCACTCCTCTGGTAGTTCATAAAATTTTCAAGTACACAAATTTCTTTTTATCACAATCCTTTTATCACAATTATCGAAAG
>VBVR01006487.1:0-10175 GCA_011638315.1 Tetramorium parvispinum | reverse complement strand
GTAATGTGGACCCTGCTTTAGGTTAGACACGGTGTTTTGAATCCGCCGCAATTTCGAGAGTATTTTCATCTTCCGCGCGATCTAAATTATTCGTATATTGGTTGTATTAGATTTTCTCTTATTTCGCATTATCTCCGCAATTGTCAATTGTTTAAAAAAATATATATATATATATATCTCAATGTCCAAAACGGTATATTTCATTCAACATCACGATTTTCATTATAAATATATGAAGAGCGTTTCAAATAACAATCGCGCGCGCGCGCGCGCACAACAAAAACGGAGCATGAATGCGCGCCGGGAACCGGCACGAGTTCGGTTGTCCCGCGAGGAAAAAGGAAACAAAAAAGAAGCCTTACTTATACGCAGAGAAGATCCAGCCAGCGATTCCGGACTTTCATCGGCAACGCTGCTGCCCCGAGTGAACTCGAGACCGAACTCCAACTCGTCGGCGACGGTGTCTTCTCGTCCCGACGCGGAGCGCGATCCGCTGAAATTCGGACGCGTCGATCAGTCGGAGTGAACCAGGAACCGGGCGCGCGGATGCACGTGGTAGCGTCGAGAATACCGTCGCGAAAATTCACGCGAGCGCGACGCGATCTCAACGCGCGACGGTCGCAACCAGACTGAAGTTCGCCGGCGGTGCGCGCCGCCGTTGCCGCCGTTGCCGCCGCCGCTGCTCCGACCAGGCCTGGAAACAGCTGCTCCCCCCCCCTCCTCTCCTACCTTGTGCCGGAAAACTGCGCGCCGATCTCTCGGCCTCGCCAGGGTCCTACGGCGCAAAGTGCATCTTTCCGCGAGAACTGACGCCTTCTCTCGTGAAACCGGTGTCCTGGCGGGTGGCCGAGAACATCTCGGCGTTGATTTATCGGTACGAAAGGGAGATCGGCGCGTGTGAAGAAACTTGGGGATTTCACGATGTACAGAAACCTTTCGTCACCCGGTTTTTTTTTTTCAGGATCTGTGCTACGTGGATACGGAGACGTGGGTTGATCACCCCGGTTCCGAAATTCCGGATTGAAAACGACCTGTGAATGTCGATTTCTGGTCTCTCGCATACCTGCTTGACACTTTCGTTTCAAAGTAACGTGTGATCGGCGTGAAGATAGTTGCGACTATTTTTTTTTTTTTTTTTGGTGACTCTCGGAACGCATTCCGATATCCGATAGAAGAATGCGCGCGGTTTCTGAGAAGTTTTAGGAAACTAGTTTCTCTTATTAGATGTCGAATAAAAAAAAGAATGCCTTAACTATTTTTGCCATGCCAAATGTGCATAAATCAGACATATAATTTCAAGCAGATTGTACATAGGTAGCATAGGCAAATGTCCCAGTAATTGAATATGCCCGGTAATTGAAAAATTAATAATATACTTGTATTTATTAAGATATTTGTCAATAATAGCCAAAAGTAGCAAACTAAAATTTAAAAATTATAATAAATGTTTTGTATAAAAATGAATAATTAAAATATATTATTTAATTGAAAGTTATAGTGAAAAAAATTATTTATTATGAGTAACGTAGGATTAAGGGAAAAATAATAAAAAAAGAAATGAATAAAAAAAATATTTTTATTCACTTCTTATCATTTTTAGTAAGACATGGTGTCTATGTTTTCGAAATTTTTTAAAATATTATTCTGTATTTATTTAAATATATTGTGTATTATTATAATTGTTAAAACCAAAATTAAATTTAAAAGGATATGATACATTTTTTTAGTTCAGTTACTGACACAACTGTTAATATTTAGTTAAAATTTCACTTTTAAATGTGCTTTTTTAAATTTAAATGTTAGTGTTTTTTAATGATCGATGAAACAATGTTTTATGTGAATATTAATTCCTATTGCAATGTCATTAACTTCATTAATAATAACATAGAACTGATATTCCTTCTTATTAGTTCATTCATCATTGAAATATTTACTTTTTTTACCTTTTATTACCTTATACGAAATATGAAATTTTAATATCGAATTCATTTAAAAAATGAAACAAAAATTATTTGATTTATATGAAAATGAAATCGTTAGAGAAATAAAATAAGGTACAGAATCGTGACAATTTCTTATTGTGGCGTGCATTTGCTATCGACTAACAATTTACGCGTTCAATAATTCAAACAATTCAGTCGGATTCTCTTCAATCTATTCTTATAAGGGAAACGTTCCATATTGCAAAAGTGATATAAAAAAATAACGTTACTAGTTGAAAGATCACGTTTGAAATAGGTATTCTAAATGGTTAAATCTTGGGATCCTATGAATTTTGTACCCGACTTGGGGCAGTACGTATTTTAGGTCAATTTAATATAAACACCATTTTGCGCTTGTTGGAAGAAGTTTAGGTGAAAATCGGAACAAAATTTTCTTGTATTTTTCTAAAGAATATGAATCTGCAATAAAACATAGATATTGTTATCGAAAAAATCAACCTGGGCTCAAAATGAACTTTGGACCCAAAATTTAACTCATCTAATGACCTTCTAACTCTACAATTTTCATTTGAAACGTTTTTTTTAAATATATTACTTTCTATAGATATTTTGATTTATATTAAAATGGCTAAACACGTTCTGGCCCAAGTCGAGTACAGAATTCATAGAATCTCAAGATTTAACCGTCTAGAATATCTATTTCAAACATGATCTTTCAACTAGTAACGTTAGTTTTTTTATATCACTTTTGCAATATGGAAGGTCCCCTTGTTAAAGCTCGCTCTTGTTATTACAGCGATATAAATGCGTCAGAACTGATATAACTCTCGGCTTATTATTCCGTATACTGATTCTAGAATCGTGCGCAGGAATCTCTAGAATCACGCACGCGATGTCAAACGGTGTCACTCGTTTCGAGCACAGTAAGAGAATCGCGGATGCTTCGTGGCCGGATATTCTTAGATAGTGAAAACGCAATCGACGATGAAGAGCGTGTCGAAGGGAACGAGTCACGTTCATTGAGAACGGAAATATTTCGGAGAACGCTCTAATAATCGTAAAGCGCGCCGACGACGCAGCATATCCCCATACATTGCCGTTTTACGCAAAATAATAATGGTAGGTAGTATCAAAGTCACGAGCGCGGCCGTAAAGCTTTTAGCGGGAATTAGTTATCGAAAGCGGCACGTACGCGGAGAGCTCGACGGTAAAATATCCCCCTCTCCCCCCCCCCCATACATATTCCAACGCGCCGTTTCGATCGCGTGGCGAAGGGCAGGGCAGAGAGGGCGAGGAGAGCTTTTATTGCCCGGCTTTTATTAACTGACCCGGCGCTACGTGTCTGTCTTGCTATTACTTACGCCCGCACGCTCAGCATGTCGTAACCCACCTGCGCCATGACGCGCCACTTTCGCGCCCCCGAGATATCGTTGGGTCACGGACGCGCTTTAAACCCCATCCCTTTAACCCCTTACCTCGTTAAACGGGACCTTTATCGCGTGCGCGTTCACGGAACTCGCGCGCAACCACGGCGTGACCTCCGGGCCGAACTTCGTCAGATATTCGCATCCGCAATTCCCGCCGAAGTTTGACCCGAGTCTTCCGGACCTAACATTTCGGGCTCGACGATAAGCTGAAATTTCGCGGGAACGCCTTGCGCGCGATGTTCGAATATTGGCTCTCGTGACACGCCGAAGGCACTCTCAAGGAATATCGGCAATCGCTGTGGCTTCGTAAAACCGCGATAATACCGCGATAGTATTCCAACATGCGCACGAGAGCAAAAGAATGCCCCGTACATGTTAATTTGCGCGCATATCGTGGCATATTTGAAACGCATATATGTATTTAAATATTCCAACTACTGGTTACCACTCGTTATGATAATAATTTAATAATAATTAATTTTTTTTTATAATATACTTTTTTATAAAGCACAGTATGCTCCTTAAATTCTTATCTTATATCTTGTATATCTTGGTATCTTTATAACTTTATAACTTTCCGATAAGTTTTACAAAAATTCAAAAGGCAGAAAAATGGTCCGAATAATTTTCGATTGAATATTACCAACAGATATGGTTTCGACTTTTTCTAGAAACTGATTAGAAGAAGAAGAAGATTCGATTGAAAATACCAGAAGAATATTTAAATACTGCTATGAATCAAACCTTTTGAAACATCTTGTGTATATATTATTACATTTTTAGTTACTATTTCATTTTGTGATTCTGTCGTCACTGTATCAGACTTTCATATTATAAAGAAATTTTAAAATGAAAATCTTTGTTGCGATATGATTTTTCAACATAAAACTTATTATACTACTTTCCTCTCCCTGATTATTATAAAGATTTATTATTAGATTATTACAATGTGAATTTCTTGCCAAAAAATGATTATCTACAGATTAAAAAAATAATCTAACAAGCGTGTACTTCTTTAATTCGTGTTTTGAAAGAAATCGAACGGATCAAAAATACAAGCTTGACTTGAGAAGAAATACTAATATCGCATTTAGCGAAGCCGATTCCATTTATTAATTCTCATAAATACACGCAATTAACGAATACAGCAGCGCGAATCTCGCTTGTTATCTAATCCACTAAATATCGGAGTAATCGTTCATCCGTCTTACGTAACATATTGCAGATTAATTAACCTTTATAAGTGCACCCGAGACATTTTTATCTGCACGATATTTATTATATCGAGCTGAAATCAATGAAATGTCAAGAACACACACGCCACCGTATGTCCGCTCTCCCGTTCGTCGTTGCTTCTCCCCAGCGTCCACGAAACGTAATTTCAGTTTCATAGTTCATACAACTCGTTGTATATATATATATATATATATATATAACAACTCCAGAACGCGTATCTGTCACGAGAAAGTTACGCATATGAACTTTGCTATTTACGCATGAAAGTACATGCACACAGGCACGTGCTAGCCTTGTTAACTATATACGCGTAGTGTTTTTTTAATGAAATTACTCGCGTGTAGGTGTGTACTTTGCATCCCTACGTTATATTTCAATTTTCATTGTGCTCTTTGCTAATTTACAATAGAATTTTCAATCTTTTTTGTCAACAGGACTACATTAAAATTTTCGTAATGATCAGGCGACCGATTAAGTTATTTTTGAAAATTATTTTAAAATAAAATATCTTTATTATAAAATTCTTTTACATTATAAATATCTGACGCAACGACAATCAAAGTGCAAAATCAAAGACACAATATACTTATTACAACGGCGAAATTTCTTCGAAGGATGAAACTTGATTAAAAATATAAAGAATACACAACATTAAATAAAGAGGTTGATAATATTCTACATACTTTTTAGATAAAACTAAAAATATAAGTTATTTTTTAAATCTGAAACAATTTGTGCAACATTCAATTGATAAGCAAAATCTCAGTGAATGAATTTAATGGATAATTTCCCCCAGATTGGAGTATATTTTATGCCCTACGTGAGTAACATATGGTTGACACGTTTCTCTTTAATGATACATGAGAGAATAGACACCGATGACACAAGATCATAATAAATCATTATTAAAATTCATTTTTAAACCGCATAATTTAATTTCAGCCGTGAATGCAAAAAACGCAGAAAATTTACGGCCGAAATAAATCAATCTGAAGTTGATCCATTTCCTTTTTCTTTAAATACATATTGTGCACTGTTTTCGTGATCCTTACGTTTCGACATGGACCTTCGTACATACACACTTCTTTATAACGATTAGATCATCATCATTATCATCATTATCACCCTTGCGGCGGTACTTTCGTGTGCGCTAACCGAGTCGACGTATATCCCGGATGCGATTATTATTATTAAGAATAATCGAGCCTTACTTCTCTCTTTTCCACCCTCACTCACTCACTCCCACACACGCGCGCGCGTGCGCACACACACACACACACACACACACACTCTCTCTCTCTCTCTCTCTCTCTCTCTTGCTTATTCCTTCTTTCACCATCCGTTCGTCTTTTCCGAAGAGACACAATGTCCGACCACGCGCGCTCTGTCATAGCCCACGCGACATTAATTACGACCAATGACTATTTTAAATAGTCATTTTAAGCACAGATGATTGTCCTTTTTCGGAATGTTATCCGTTTTGGAACGCGTTGCTTTGCATATAATTTTTAACACGTACAACGAGATTATATAATGCAGTCAATTAAAATTAAAAAGATATGATACGCAGGAAATAAAAAGGAAACAGAATTAATAAAATTACGAAATTGCAATTTAGAAAAGTAAACACATATGATTAAATAAATTCAAATACAACACATTGAATTATATTAAAAACTTAATTAATACATCTTTGCTACCTAATTTAGTTGAATATATATATCTACATCAACTATTCATAAAACTAATCACAAAACAAAACAATTAATCTAATTATAATTATAGTATTTAAACCAAGAGAAAATAAACAAAAGCGAATACAGTTAAAATAAATAAACTTAAGCTTTACTGAACAAAGATAATAAGAAATATATACACTGAAGTACATCTTCATATTACACATATTCACACATTACATGAAAATTACACAAAATATAAATATTATACCCAATACATATTATTAAAAAGAATAAGGAGAGGATTGTAGTAGAAAACAAAAGAAGAATGTGATTCACACATGTGCTCACACAAAAAACATTTTGCAAGACGGTAACATACGACGTTCGGAACGGAAAATCTCACACATATACCGGCACAACACGCGGATTTTGCGAGACGTGAGTATGAAAGAAAAGGCAGGAAGATTGCAAAAGGCAGCCACGTTTTTAGCATGTTAACAGATAAATTATTTTCCTCATTAGCCCGATCAAAAGTCTAACCCCGGGAGGTACGTTCGGCCGAAAATCGTTTTCTAGAAAAAAGGTCCCCGAAATGGTACAGAGCGGACTCTCATCCATATCAGATGGACCATCTCTTCCTCCCAACGACATGAATCTATTACTTTCCGCCCACCCACAGTGAGACGTAATGATCAGGGCCGCTTGCAAGTACATGTTATGTACACGTGACACATTGCTGTCGAGGAATAATTTATCGATAATATGAGAAGAACGCGACGGTAAAAAAAATTATAAATAAAAAGTTTATTCTATTCGCGAGATAGAAGGAAGGGGCGAGGAAAGGATAGCAGTGAAAAATGATAGAGCAGGTAAAATCACACAGGAACACAACTGGATGTCACGAGAGGTGCGTTTGCATGCAAGTTAAACAGAATGCTCGGAACAGAAAATTGCACACTCATTCCAGCACACACCGCACGGATTCGCGAGACGCGTATAAAACGTATGAAATGAAGATTAGGAAAGGTAGCAAGATGTAGCCGCGTTATCAACATATTAAGAAATGAATTACTTTGCCCCACTTGCCCAATCAAAAGTTTAACTCCGGTAGATACATCGGCCGAAAATCGTTTTCTGGAAAAAGAATCCCCGAAATGGTTCAGAGCGGACTCTCATCATATCAAATTGGATCATTAGGTTCTGGTTATCAGCTGTGAATCAACTCTGATTCATTTTTTTTTAGAAGACGTTATTGTATTCTGCAATAATAAAAATTCTATAACTAAATATATTCTTTGATTAAAATTATAATCATTACGCATTTTATAATTTGATATTTTCTGAATAAAAAAATATTTATTTTAAGTTATACATAATTAATTAATAGTGTGTTTATCTGAATTTATAAATGATGATTTGACCGAAAAGTTAGTGTCGTGTTGAACCGAAAAATGACGCAAACGTAACTTTCTGTAAAGAAAGAGGAAGGTAAATAAGATATTAACAAATTCCGTTTATAATACTTTACATTACAAATTTGCGCATTTTGCAGCTCAAAACCCAGATAACTCCATACGTCTTACGGACGTCTATTTTATATCAATTTTACGATCATACGTCTATGGACATAAAAACTATTGGTCCATTGTACGTCACGATTCAAATTATCACGTTCCAAATTATTATTACGCTTTTCCCGTGATAAAAATATAAACTGACACAATATCAAGTTCGATTTTCGCCGCAGATACTTATTCAATTCAACTAAAGATGTATCTTGCCGCGATCAATTTCACGCAAATGAACATGAAGACCATACTTTTTGCCGTATCGAAGTCTATCATTTTCGAAATAAACTCTGTCAATAATTACCGATAATGAACTCTATCAATATCGAAATCGTATTCGATTTCAATTTCTCGCTTATACTGATTTTAATTTCTCATCGCGACGTGCCAACGTCAAAATATCGCGAAGGAATCAATTGACATTGTCTATTATGTCGATGTATTATTCCTGAGAATACGATGAGTAAATTTTCTTATCGGATGAATTGCGCCGCCACTGTGAAACTATTTTGTCCCTTGCGCGGCCTTGCGCCAATACAAGTCAATGGAAAATCGCGGCTAATCATCCAACCCGCGATCAACTAATACAATACAATACTCGCTCGTTGGTTCGTGCGCTTTTCCGATGATCTATTGTCCCTCAGACGCACTTATGACGGGTAAATAATCGCGAAAAACAAGGTTCATGCGGCAGCAATGCTTCTCGAGTGAGCTACTTGCCTCACAATACGAAAAATTCAAATGAATTACTTTATATCGCTGACAGATCATGTGTCCCATGCCTTGACTGATCAAGTCCCCCGTCAAATTTCAAATCTCAATACGGCAGTATAAAATGCGCGGTATAAAATAATTAAATATTGACACGCCGTTACGATATAATTCAATTCGACCGAAGATGTATCTTACTAGTCGATTTGATGTAAGTAAACGTAAGACACGGAGGCCGTATTTTTGCCTGTCGGAATCTATCACTTTCGAAATGGACTTCAACAATAATTACCAATAATGGACTCTTCCGATTATATTGACACAAAATATCTGATTGAAATCGGTTTCAATTTTGCGTCTATTATACCAATTCTCATCCCGACGATGTCAAAGTACCGCAAAGTAAAATTGATCATGACGGATAAATAATCGCGTAATGCGAGGCTTGTGCGGCGACAATGCTTCTCAGGGCTACTCGCCTCACTGTATGAAAAATTAAAATATTTTAAAATTCAAATTGGTAACCACCTTCATGCCACAAGTGAAGGTGCCGATAGATTATGTGTTTTGCACTCTGACTGGTCAAGTCTCAACATAGCGATATAAAATGCATAATTCAATATTGACATGCTGTTTATGGCATACCATAATGTGTTGCATTTAATATTTTATCGCTTGGAAATTATCTTTCAATTAGTTATTACGGTATTATAAGCTACGGTATATTAATAATAATAGCATTACAATAACAATGCATTATTAACAAATGATTCTATCTGTTATAATTATAGAAAACAAACGCATTTAACTAGATCATGATAATTTTGGTTTGTAATGTCGCGACAATCACATCTTGATAATTACATCCGCGTTTATTAATAATAATGCTGATAAAATGCTTGTATCATTATGTTCCCGAAATAAATAAATTGCGATTGAAAATTTAGCTGCTTTTCAACTATCATTGCTTATTTTTATTGATTTATAGTTTCAAAGAATTTGATTAATATTATTAACATAAATATTCATACAATGTTGAAATCATATTGATCTATTATATTAGATTAGACCAATTAGACAAGAAATTAATTATTCATTGTAATTCCGTTATTCATATATTGCACTTTGCAGACTTATATTATTTGCAGTATTTTTATAAGATATAACAACTCTTTCAAAAAGAATGAAGTAGAACTGATCCATAATTAATATCTATGACGTTTAATTGCGTAATCATTAATTTTATTTTTATATTTTACTTAATCTGAATTAAAAAATATAAACAACAATAAAATCGAACAAAATTATAGGGATGAATTATAAGGATAATTTTATTAAATGGAATAATAGGGATAGATCATAGGAATGATTCCATTTCATTATAGTTACAAATTTTTTAATTTTAATTGAATGAAATAACATAAAGGATCTGCAAATAGATTTTGAGTACCAGTTGAAAATCAGTTCTGTTTCATCCTTTTAAAAGTCATTATTGAATTCTATAATAAAAATTATTTAATTAATTATAATCATTAATTATATATATACAGGGTGTCCTGTAATTGGCGCGACAACTCTCGTGAGCAGGTAGAGCGGGCGAAACCGAGTCGA
>VBVR01006486.1:0-10177 GCA_011638315.1 Tetramorium parvispinum | reverse complement strand
GACACATATTAATGTCTATACTTTCATTTTCTAAAAGGATTTTCAAATCTATGAAAGTAATACGAAGAAATCCTTTTACAAAATTTTACAAAAATTTAGTTCCGCGAACGGCTACAAGATCCTCTTAAGTATTTACATAAAAATTTTTATTATAGCAAGATCTTTAATTAAAATTTCGTTTACGTTAATCTATCAGTAATTATGCACAAGTAATTATGCACATTAATTTTTGATAGGTTAATCGGTGAGATCGTCACTAATATGCAAAATTATTCTTTTTTTTATAATCATTGTAAATGTTTTCTATATCGATGTTTTCGATTTGCTTCTTTCAAGAAATACGGTTTGTAATTTCTAGTGATATTATTATCTGTAGATGCATCATCTATATCCTTAACAGAATGAGATTGATTTGATTGACTTGTAGGTTTACTGTTTCGCAAATGGACAGGTATGATAGACTGTTGTAAATGTAGCAATTGCGTATTAGTTACTTCACAATCAATTTGCATCATTGTTACGTGATTAGGTGGCGTTGAAAATGTACCTGAAACAAAAAAAAAACATTAAAATACTATGTATTGTTGCTACATATTATTACATCATCGAATTGACACTTTTCTAGATTGTTATGTATTGACTATTCAAGCATAGTTGTATATATATCCATATAATATTAACATTATTTACCATTTATAGACACAGCGGGTAGAACTAAAGACATTTTAGGTCTAGCTGTGTTATTTTTCCGGGAAGCTGGCAATAGTAAATGTTCGCCACTAAACCAAACAACATAAAATGTATCGTCTTTTCTTCCTAAAGCCTCAAATAAAGAAGCATGTTCGCTCAATATTGGAGAAAAGATTTCAATCGCGTTATTATCTGGATAGCGTTCAACGGTAGGAATATCGATCATTTTGTGCATAGTTTTTATTTTTCTATCCCGCGATAAGTACAACTTTCGTCTTGCTTTTTCTACCAATGGCGATCTTGACAACGATACATTTAACGAATCTGTTTGTAACTTCGTTTTTTTTAGAGCAGTCTGATTATCTCGATCAGATTCACCAACGATCCAACGTCTTAATTCGCTATCTAAACGTATCGATTCGCTCTGATTAATATACATCGGACATACTGGTTGGTGTATCGGTGCACTTTTATTAAAACTTTCTTCAATTCGATCTTCCATATTGTTATCATTTTCATCTACTGTCCAGAACAATCTTCTGTTATGTTTATCCTCTGATACAGGTACTGATAAACTGTCTGATTCAGTTTTAAAATGTACATTTTGTGAATGCATTCCCCTTAAATATAAAGATATTTTATTTTTATCATATGAAATATAATCTATGTGAAATATACAATACAATAATTTGTTTAACTCAAGAAATCTCAAAATATTTTTATTAACTTTTGAGAATATTTCAAATTTTAAGAAAAAAAAAGAAAAATATTTTTCTTTTTTTCTTAATTCATATCATAAAGAATAATGGATATCTAATAGAGTCAGATTTTATTACATAGAGATATTGTAAAAATGTAAAGAATGTAAAGAAATTACATTAATATTTCTTCCAAAAATCACTTATTAACATATAAATAAAAAGATACATTGTATTATTGTACTTACTTAAAACCATCAATGTTGAAAGATATCATGAAAATGATACCGAGGAAAATAACAGCGCTACCCTTTATTTTCTTTTTCAAAGGCTTAAAACTTAAATTTTTAAGTTTGTTATTATTATCTATCATATCATTTTCTATTTCTGATAGTCTCTGTTTTAATACTGTATTTTCCTAAAAAAAGATACATTATTTATCTTTTTCATCGCAAATTTATAAAAATATAATGTATATATTTATGCACAAAACACAGAGTTTACCGATTTTAATTGTTTATTCTCTTCCTTCAACTCAGATATTTCTTTCTCCAAAGAAGTTACATATTCTTTTTTCTTTTTTCGTGAAAGACAAGCAGATTCTCTATTCTTTATCATTCTTTGTTGTCTTTTTAATGCCTTCAATTTATATTCCTGATTATTTTTTGGCGAATTTGCAAGATCGATTAGCTCATTCTTTAAAATTAATGAATTGGAGTTTATTCTATTCCGCATTACTTGAAATGGTGTATAGCTCATGGCTTTGTTTGCAACTACTATGTTATTACATTTTATAGATCCATTGTTTAAAATAGTAGAAGCGTCTATTGACTCGGTACTATTTGTCGGACAAACATTTGATACAGTATTGATTATTTTTACGTTTTGCGGTAATGTAAACGCTGTGGTTTCCGTTTTTTTATCAGTTGCGTTGATATTTAATGAATTTTGTTTATTCGTCGGTAATATCCGAAGTTTTGAAGGATATAATACGTGCTGTGAATTTGCATTCTGTGCGACTGTACCGATGTCTTGGAGGAAGATAGCATTTTGAGGCTCGCCTGTAGATATTAAAAATATAAATATTTCACATACATACGTATAAAAAATGATTCTCCAGTTATGTTCATCGAAAACAAAAAGTATAAAATCTGTTGAACACGTTACAAGCTTCACTGAAAATAATTAATCGCCCATAAAAAAAACTGTTTCTTTAACATAAAAGAAACGTTGACTTGATCTTTCAATAGTCCTAATCTTTTATAATAAGTTACGCTCAATATTCAAATTTAATTATTTCCAATATAACATTTCTTGTTGACATGTTAGAGAATCATTATATACTTATATAAATATATTTTTACCATATTCTACATGTTGTGCAATATTTATGGGTTGGACATGAGCGTGTTTCGCAGAATCTGCTTTGGCGAGAATGAATTTTGTAGACTCTATATCTTCCTCTTTAACAGGTATGTATTTAATTTGCTGCGTTGTACTTGATGTACTTAGAGATGATTGAGATGATTGCGATAACGGAGATAAACATAGTGGAGAAGAAATCAATGGTGTTTCTAAAGTAAACTGAGAGAAAAAAATTTACAAGTATAGCTTTTCTATCTTTCGTCGATACTGTATACGCTGTAGTATATACCTCTGTTTTTATATTCTGCATCCCACAGTTCGACAATTCTTGAATTGAATGTCTCACTTGTTTATCCGAATCATTGGATTCTGAATGATTCAGACTATTGGGCGATAATGGAAATTGTGTACTTGGGCTTACAGGTTCAAACTTGATTTCATTTGTCAGCTCCATTTCTTCCAGTCCTATAAAAAGTTTCCAGATAAAGGTAACGAATGCATGAAATCTAAAAGATCAAATTTTGATATACCTAAATGACTTTGTGCATTATACTCGAGCTCCTTGAAAGAAGTCCAGTCCAATATGTTTTTTATCTCTTCATCCCTAGTTTTATCCATATCTTCCTCCGGCAAGATAGGGATTCCTAATTCAGAACTCCATGATTGGAAAAGGTCATCGAAAACCAATTGACTGTTTCCTTCTGTAAAAGAAACATTTTGACAGTTACTGGATAATGTCGTTGCATGATACCGCAAGATTAAATATTCTATTTTCTTTCATTTCACTCCTTGAATACAATGTTTTATTATTAGATCATGAGATGACAACATACAACGTTAACAAGAGGATTTCGTTATCTGCAAATATTGGGTCAAATTATGATATTACGTATCTTTTGCAAACGTAATCATATATAATAACATTATTTAATCTAAAAGTAATACATAATAACACCTAACCTAAAAACTCCAACTCTGAAAACATTTGTGCCTCCGACGCCGCAATGCCGCCGTCGCCGCTGCTCCGTTGTCCAAACTCTATACTCGGCATGTTTCCACCCAACGAAGCTTGTCTCGACGATAAACTCGAACTTTTATATATTGAAACACGCTCACGGTGAAAAGATTCAAACCCGAATTAATAATACGCCATGGGCTGTGCGACATTTATTGCACGGGCCGGAAAAAAATGTAAACATATATAACGTACAAATTATAAAGTACACAAGTATATACATTAAACGTATTTATATTCATGAATCATTTAACTGTGTGTGGTCGCCAGCGTAGCATGCAAACACTGACAGTGTCAATAAACCTCAAAGAAGAGAGAAACCTGAGAGACGACACGGTCGGTTTTAGGTGATTCGCAAACGCGATACGCCCTCTGCGGAAGTCGCAAAAAGCACACAGGAACTACATAGCCACAGATTAATAGACAGATCGCCAATGGTCCCCCAAAAGGCGAGACCAGCATTTCCGTACTTTCATTACCGACAAACTTTGCCCCTAGGTTTGAGTCCGGACTAAATCACATTATATTTGCTCCTGGTGCGAGTCCGGACTAAATATACCCGATTTTACCTATTTCTATTAATCTATGGTACCACAAAAATCGGGTATATTTAGTCAGGACTCGCACCAGGAGCAAATATAATGTGATTTAGTCCGGACTCAAACCTAGGGGCAAAGTTTGTCGGTAATGAAAGTACGGAAATACTGGTCTCGCCTTTTGGGGGACCATTGGCGATCTGTCTATTAATCTGTGGTTATAGCCTTTACCCCCGAGAAAATTAACATTGCCTACGTAGTTCATGTCGACTTTCTCAGAGGACGCATCGGATTCACGACATGTACACAACACGACCACCTAAAACCTAAAATCGGGCCGTGATACTTCTCAGGCTTCTCTCTGATAATAAATATAAGACGATACAACTTTTTAATCTACATCTACAAGCACAGTATTTTATTAACAACGTAATATGGCCCAAGCGTATGGCAATTACTATAACGATTATCACAAAAATGCTGAGCTGCAGCAAAATTTAAAGTACAAAAAGAAGTACCGAAAATTAAAGAGAATCGTGAAGAATACCGTATTCGTGAGTTTTGATATACTACACATTTTGACACATTTACATATAGATACGTATATTCTATTCTAGAAACATAACTGAGTCTTTAATTGACTAATCTAAATTCTGATACAGGAAAACGCTGCATTGTGTGATCAGGTTGCACACATGCAAGAGAACTTAATGTTGGTTAAAGAGGAGCGATTGTTTCTTCTTCGTAAGTTATGTCAACAACAAGGAGAAATGGAATCTAACTCGACCAATCTAGCACGTTCGCAAACGAGTAATGCAAATTCGCCATTGCTTAATCCAGAATGCACTACACCAAAGAAAACAGTAAAAAAGAGAACTTCTACAGATGGATCAGGTATTTCTCTTCAGCAAATTTGGTTGTGAAAATATTCTAGAAAGTCCGATAGCTCAATGCCACTGCCTAGCATTATGAATTAATGCTAGGCAGTGTCATTTATATAACAAGGAACATTTTGTAATACATTGACTCCTTTCTTATCTAAGAATTATAATTTGAACTTGCAGAATCAAAGAATAAGACAAAAAGATATAGCAAAACTGCCAGAAGAGTGGTGCAATTAATTCCATTGGACATACACGGAAGGCCAATATTCCCCATAGCTTTGGGAGATCTTACGATATATTCTCTTGGTGAAGTGGTATCTGACCGAATTACGTATCACACCGAGGATCTTATATTTCCAGTTGGTTATTGCAGTACGAGGGTATATGCAAATTTGAGAGATCCAAGAACAAAGAGTCTGTATACATGCAAGATATTAGACGGTGGTCCAAAACCTAGGTACAAGAGAGATTACTGGAGCAATTAAAAGAGCATTCATTCTATAAATTGGAATAAACATATGTATGTATAACTTTATTATTTATAGATTTGAAATAGTATCTGATAATGACTTGGATCAGCCATTAGTTGGATCCAGTCCTGACGAATGTCACTCAAAGTTACTGGCAACAATTTCTCCAGTCCTTTGTATGATAATGCCGAAGGGTGCAGATTTTTTTGGGATTTCTCATCCTACTATACAGAATCTAATACAAAGTTCTCCGGGAACGCGTAAATTGGCAATGTACAAACAACAACGTTTTGAAGTACGTATATAACATTATACTTACTGTTATTTTTAACAAAGTTAAAAAAAAGAAAATTATCCATTTAAAGCATCAATAATTGTCAAGCTATAAAGGTTTAAAAATAATTAAATCTAAAATATTTTTATCAATTTCACTTAAGTAATACATTTGTTTATTAATTTTATTTATTTAAGGAAGGAACTTTGCAATTGATAAGAAATATATATGCAAACTTAGGATACGTTTCGTGAAACCATAAATTTTTTAAAAACACGTCAAAAGACTTAAAAATTATATCTTTTAGGTGAGCAAGAATCATGTAATCGATCGAGCTACAAGTCCGGTGACAGAAGCAGAAACTGACCCAGGCCTAGGTTTTGCGGCATTACACAGGCATTATGCTTTAAATTCTTATAGAGTAAAAGCAGAGCCTTCAGATCACGATCTACTAGCGCTTCAAGATCTCCTTGCGTAAATGTTAATATTAGAAAATAAATACGTATACGATTTATATTAAAATAAAAACTGAATAAGACACCCGTATCCTTATAAAAACAGTATTCCGTTATGATTTTTTTCACTTGTATGCATTAATGCAATAGAAATGAATAGTGAAATGTTATAGGTACATGCCCTGAAGAATGAAGAAGATAGAATATGAGTATAAGTAAAAAAATTTACTGGATTAGGATTAAAAATTATGTTATTTCTATATTTTTAGATTGTTAAAATAGAATTTAATTTTTAGAAAAAGAAATCAGAAAATGAAAAATTAGAGATTTTCTGGCAGCTTAGCTTGATAAAGATAGTTTTAAAAGATATTTGACTTCTTATTTTATAAATAATAAATTTTGTATATGCAATAAAACTTTATATATGATTGTTTTGCTCGTAAATATTTTGCCAATGATATTTTTGGCATACATGTGGGAACAAGTAATTCTTAATTGGGACTCTAATAAAATATCTTAAAGCCAAATGATTATTATTCCGTTTTTTATTCTGTTCTGTATAATGAAAAGATTTAATGCAGTTTTTGCATTTTTGTTTGAATGCATACTTGGATTATATACAATTACCAATGTAAACATTTCAATTATCTTATATTTATTTAAATTATAGTGTATATAAAATGATCGATATGACAAATGTAATAACCATTTGCATTGTCCTAACCATATACAAAAATTGAAATATTCTTATATATTATTAGCAATATTTATCGTATAATTATGATATATATCGTTCGTTTATTTTTTACATGATTCCATTTTTTTGGACGAATCTCCTGTATAAATGATATGTATGGCACAATACAGAAGTAGAATCAACAGATTCAATTGATTGAGATATTTCTATTGGCGCTTACGCATAATGTAAAGTATCGTCAAATTAAAAAATTTTTCAAATACAACAATCTTAAAGAAGAATATAAAATAGTCATGTATGGTAGTATTATATTAGGATTACCTTAATATTTTGCAGTAATATTTCTACTACTTTATATGAAGATTATATTGTAACTAGATTGGATATATCGATTGCCATACAGTAGGTATATTTTTACAGCATATGTTTATAATATACGTTTATAGCACAGCGCCGATTGGAGATCTCTCAAATCGATGTTGAAAAATGACTAGCTACAGTATAAAAAGCTCAAAATATGAATTCTCATAAAAAAATGAGAAATATTCAGGTTTATCGGTAATATTATTGAGATACAGGAAATCACATGAACAAATCAGTTATACGTGTATTATATATGCATAAATAAATATTTGTACTAATTGGTCCTACATTTCAATGAAAGAACGGTCGTCTTTTCATAAAGACTGTCAGAAAAAGAAATATAAAATATATGATTTTACTTTAAAATCTTCTTTAATGTCAAAAAAATTAATCTACTTTTTGCATTCTTCTTGAACACTTCGTAATTTGCTTAAATAATAAAAGTAATAAATTATTTCCTGCAAGAGCGAACAATAGATATCTAAATATTTTTTTTAATCTTATGTTATACAATTGCATATGAGCTTTTCTGTAACAAATTGGTAAATTGTACGCATATCATAACATGCAAATGGCATAAATTAGGCATTTACTTTTCTTTTTCGTTTTCACTATCACCGCTTATTGGCCCGTCCAATGGTTTTATTAAATAATGTATTTGCAATTGCAATTACTGGCGAAAATAATTTCAGCTGGCAATCACTGAAACAATTATTTAAATAATGTTAAATGTCATAAAATATCATGTCATTATATATTTTATAATATAAAAGATATATACCATACTCCAGTTACAGGTTCTGCTTCGTTTCCACTTACAATGAACAGTGGAAACAAAATGGAAAAAACACAGCCACTGAAAGTAAAATATTGTTTTACAAATTCATATTGTTTTATAAATTCACTTATGTTTAGAATCATCTCATACCTTACAAAGTACGAGTTGGGCAGTTGGGTAAGTACTGCTAATGGCATGCCAAAGCCTAAAAAGTATGGCCAATTGCCTTCAATAAAAGTCAATCGTCTATGCAGCTCCCAACCCATGTTGAACCATTTGTATTCAAAGGCATAGAGAGCATATAAAAGGCACATGTGGACAAGGGCAAGAATATCTCCTAATGGCGGTAGTGGAACTTTAGACACTAACATTCCTTGTCCCAAGAATAATGCTTGAACTAATACGCTGAAAAGCGTGTCAGCTATCAATTTGCTTACGCTTGATAGAAGCATTGGTCTTCCCTGTCTGTATCTGTAAGCGCTGTCCGCTATATCCTATATATGTATGAATACACTGTACTTATATTATGTTACATAAGTTCCAATAATATTCATTACTTCAATAAATAATTTTTTTAATTTTGCAGAAAAATTGTACCTGAAACCATAAACTGTTAACTATTCTGCTGAGTAAGAACAGTGGTAGCACCCATATTGTACCAAATGTGAGGGACAGAAATGGCTGGATCCATGACCATACAGTGAGGCCCATGCCAGGAGAATGGCCGAATATAATAGTCAGTAAGTACTTAACAAACGGCAAAAGTCCAAAATCAAATATCAGTATACTAGCCCAAAACACCCCACCATTCAATGCGCAACATTGTATGGTTCTCATCAACACCATAGATTCCCTAAAATTAAGTGAATTGATAAACTATGCTATTAAAATTGCATCCATTTATCTTATAAACGATAACATACCGCTGCTTGTGTTTGGAAGGACTCGGTACAACTAAATCTCTTTTTCTGAGCTCTGCTCGGCTAGGAGATTTACCGACTAATTTCTCGTTGATTTGCTTGTCCATGTAGAAAAGAACAACGGTACCCTTCAAGCTGTCTATAAACCCCCGACATATTGCATAAATTATTCCCTGAAAATAGAAAAAAATTTGAACCAATGTGCATTATTCAATAATAATAATACGAGTTGAAATAAATAATTTGCGAGTAACACAATCATTATATATTTTGAATGCTTTTAATAACAATTTCATTAAATGGTTTTCAAAATTATCAATATATTTTTACTTTTCTATGTCACATACTTCTATAATCAAATAACAAGTCTGTTAAAACCAAGCACAAATTTTGTCACTCAATTTCGAGGAGGCTTGATTTCAACAGAACTTTCAGTCAAGACTCACAATCAGTTATCAAGTCAGTGAAAGTTGAATATTAAACAGTTCCAAAAGAATGCCAATCAGATAGGTTTATGCTAGGAAAAAGAAAGGCGTTGACTCTTATAAAATCCTACAGTCAAGAATTTAACTTTTAATCAGCTCGCTGCTCGCCGATACAAGATATCACATCGGCACGAACGATACCGATCGCCCGTGCAACGAAGATCGGCGGCTGTGGACGGGCAAGGACGCGCACGGTCCACGAGGTTAAAGTCTACTCACTGTCACGCTATCCATTATATTGCGACTCTGCCCTGGCTGGACGTGGCTCAATCTACGCTCAGAGAACAGCCAACGGTACACCGCACGGTCATTTTGTGTGTACGACGAGGTGGGACAACGTGACGCGACTCCGGCCGCGATGACGAGGAAACAACGGGCACTCGCTCGCGATCGCGTAGACTTCGACCTACCGCGAACTAATCTGTGCTACTGTCCAGGCACTCCAGGCACCGATCGTCAAGTGTACGACGCCGACAGTTCGTGTAGTCCAACAACGACGAGTCCCCTTGTTCGCAGCCCCATCTCCCCTCCTTCCCTCCCCCCCTCC
>VBVR01006485.1:0-10178 GCA_011638315.1 Tetramorium parvispinum | reverse complement strand
ATGTGTGTGTGTGTGTACTCCAGCTCTCATGGTAAAAAGCTGTAACAACCATTAAAATTCACCCTGTATAATTATTTATGTATATAATTTATGTATATAAGTATTTATGTATATAATTTTTAGAAAATTAGTTCGCTAGTTAAAATTTACTTTTGATTATTCTGTCCACATAAAATTAAATTAACATATAAATTACATTATATTGTTATAAGTTTTTATTGTTATTGTATTATTATTCATTTATTATTGTATAATATACATAGACTATGCCTATAATATCCATATAATATACATATGTCATATGATCATAGATATTCTTCAATTTTATTTAAAGCTATAAATATATTATTTGCAATAATTTAACCAGAAAATTAATTATATAGATATTCTGAACGCGGAATTTTTAATATACATATTAAAAATTATTCTTGAATTGAAATTGAGTTTCAGAAACGTAAACGTAACAGAAATCAATTACTTTTGCACTATATAAGTATTAACTTTGTTCTTATCGAAAAATCTGTTACTAAAATTAGATAAAAATAAAAACAAGATCCTCAGAATAATTTCTAAATAAGGAAAAGATGAATTAGTGTGCCTCAAAATTAACATATGCACTTAAAGCTGATTTAATTAAGGTGATGAAATACGATCCTTCGTAATTGTTGAGGCCATTTCAATATTCAGTAAGAATATCAATTATGTCATATGTGAGAAACACTCTAGGTGCACTACTTAAGCGATAGTATCGCGACACGTAGGGTACACACGATTGCATGCAGCACGCGATAATTACCGTCACACACCTTTCGTGCGGTGCAAATAGCAAAATTATACGCGCTGAATAGCGTTAATAAAACGAAATGATTACATCGCTAACATATTTCTGGTTTCTATTAAAATTTCTGTAGAACGAAAAATATCAATCTATAAAAATCTAATATTTGTACGTTAGATTTTTAATATTTTACTTGTTTGATTGGCTTTGCAAAAAATATGAAACGCTCTCAAATTATTCAAAAAATGTCGCTGTATACTATATGATTACTTAATACATTACTTAATACTTAATACTTCGATTGGAATCGTTAAAATTATCAAATAAAGTCATAGCAAATATCAATTTTAATAAAATTTATTTCATTGTGTTACTAAAAAAATATAAAAGTATCTAAATATACTTCTATCTAAATTTTTCTATCTAAATTTCATTCTTTGTCTATAACTTCTCTGAATAAGAAGAGAATATTTAAAATCCCACATGCATACATAATAAATAAAATAAAGAGAATAATTTTAGTAATTCTCAGATGTTAATAATAATTCAATAGAAGAAATAATATATAGTAGCACTAGTCGTAAAATAATTTCCATATTAGTAGTTAGTAAAATTTATCGAATTAAAATCTTTTCGTATTTTAATCTATATGTATATTGAATAATTATCGTAAAATCTGCTCCGCAAAATCGCCGACAGTAACCATTTCACGCGCAAACAACGTAAAATTAAATTGAAAATTTCTGTATCTCCGGCCGAGTGTCGAACTGGGTGCAACTGTAAAGTCGTTCATAGAGCTGTGAAAGTACTGAGGGGTACAACTCGCTTGAGTTTAACGATTTCGGTTAAGCATTTCGGTTCGTTACCACAAAAGTAATAGTTAAATACAGGCCAGCAATGGCTTGATCACTGATTCAGCCGGAACCATCGACCTGGGAAATTTAAAAGTCTCATAGAATAGCGTGAATTAAATCACAGCCAGTTAGATATTTAGCGAATTAAAACTAAAACTTAGAAGTAGGTAAATGCAAGATTATTCCTCTTAATCCCATCGTATTAATTATATTATTACTACGATATTATTATACCGAGTTAACATAAAGTAGAATAATTTTCTGTATAAAACGTTTGTATCCCTGCCAGTATAAAAAAATTTTTAACAATTATTTAGATTTCATATTTTATTATTCAGTTTATCGTATAGATGTATTTATCAAATCTTATTAGAGCTTAATAGTAAAATATTTATTGTTAAAAAATTTTAAACTATAACAAGATTTGTTAAATGTGCATTCAGATATTACACTGTGAATCTTATATCATGTACACAATTTTAGATTTTGAACTTATTCACTTAATCTGCTTCGAGTAGACAGAAAAAAATAGTCAAACGCGAATGATTTCATACCTATTTTCTACATAAATATTTATTTTAGCATGGAACATCGGTATTATTTATACTTGTGAGGAACATGTCGTGCTATATTGCAACTCTAGTCTCGCAACATGTCGCCGAGACAGCTTCTTTACTGTCATTTCCGTGAAAAGAATCGAGGTGCTCCTCACTAGTGCACCGGTAGCGTCGAAAATTGCGCCAAACGAGAACCTTACATTTTTCCACAATTTTCCCTCCCCCCGCGTCACCGTTTGTCGTACCAGGGAAACGGCATACATTTTTCTCCGACCGCGAACTTTACACGAGGATAAGTATACGGAGAGAGAGAGAGCGGCAACGAACAGCGGCATTTCATTAAATTCCTTTCTTTGTACAGCTATCATTCCGTGAAGATGCTGCAATCATTCCTTGCTAGGTAATGAAACTGTTTTCCTTCCGAATGTGATTTTTTCAACGCAAGATATAAGCAGAACGCAATTATCATAGAGTTATAAAAAAAAATTATAAAACTTCCGAGAGTTTATGAAAAATATTTGTGACAAATAACAATTTTTATATTTTATTGTAATATATAATTAAATATATTAGAAATATGCAACATGATAGAATGTTCGATATAAAAAACGATATATTATATATATTTTGATTAAAATTTTATTATGTTATATAATAAGCTTAAAAAAATTGCATACTGTTTGCTAGGCAATTACAATAAACTGAAAATGACAATTATATGGGAGAATATTCATTTTTAATAAAGTATTTTAAGTTTATATTATTTTTCTTATAAATAATTTTTTCAATACTTTTCTAAAATCTTTCAGCGTCTTGGAAACTAATTTTACTGTTTTATGTAAGCTTTGATAAAAATATAACTTTCTTAAATATCTTTTAGAATTAGTCTTTAAATTCGCCATAAAAAAGAAATGGCAAAAAATTAATCATTGCCAAGCAAAATTATTCTCGCAAGCTACGTAAATATGCAATCAATATTCATACTTGCTTTTCATAAATACATTATTCAGGACTAGAATTCAGGCAGGATTGCAGCAATTTTAACCCAAAACCTATTTTTGTCAAACTTCGTGTAATATCATGAATTATTTAAAGTAAAAATTACGTTGACGTCCCTCATAATAATTCAACCGACCAAACTTTTCTATTAGTCCCAATCCCGATGATATATCACAGATAAAATTGCATCAGCATCGGGTTAGTGTCTGTAAAAAGATTTCAAAGTGCTTGACAACACGACGTAGAATCAATTGGGTCAAATTCTGCGAACATCATCTATCGTCTCCTTCTCGTTCGTTCCGATACTCCTTCCTACAGCTCATTACAGAATCTTTCCCTTCGCACTTTTGCCCTTTTCACGGCCGTGAAATCCTATAAGCGTCATTAAGCGCTCCACTAATTTGAATCTCAATGCCATTACTCTTATCCACTTTGCACGGCTCAACTCTACGGTTCTTTTCAAGCGTATTCGCTCTCCGAAGCGTATTACCACAACTCGCACAAATTAGAACTTTGTTTTCCGGAGTCCACAGAATAAAAAATCCAATCAACGTTCATTATTGATGTTGCTAACGTACCACTTCGGTACTGATACCCAACGCGCTATTTTTATCAATTTTAATGTGGACACCATGCCAAAAATCCGGTATATACTCGATAACATGAAAATACTGACAATCCAGTTGGCATAACAACATTCTATATATTTCTCAAATTATTTCTATTGGAGTATTCAAATATTTCATTTATGTTTCGAAAAATATTCCCGAAATTTGTATTTGAAACAACGTAAATTTAACATTATTAAAATATTCACGATACTATACAGCATACTTGATATAAATGTATACAGAAAATTTAATATACATTTATATTAAATCAACTTAAATCGATATATTCATTAGTTTAAGGGTGAAATGTTTTTAAAAATCTGTGTTAATTCCGGCATATTCTCCACTATTATCAATGACATCTTTATAGTTTGTTTGTTTTTTTTTTTGCTGATTATTCACAATTCTTGCTTTGATTGTGCAGAAGAAATGTATAATTTGTCACTTCTTTCCATGCAGAAATAATTATTACCCATTTAACTGAACAAACTTCTCATAGCATCAAAATTATAAATTGTAAAACATACATAATGTTAACGTGTGAATATTTTGCAGAAAAATGTGTGATTGCAGGAAAAACGAACTATCGCTTTTAACGAATAAAACGGTTGTTCTTCTGTCTTTCCTATACTTTATCTTTCGCGGATGTATTTTTTTTTCCTTTCTGTCGCTCGCGTAACTCAAACGTTTGAATTATCACAATTGGCATTTTTCCACGGCCTTCGGCTATGCTTCCTTTACACTGTATAAATTATCGGATCGGGATAAATCTCGCGGCACGGTCCGGTGACCGATCTACACGGGTCCGTAGCTCGCTCACCTCCCACCTAATTCAGTCTTTTATTTTTCGCACACGACACACATATAGTCTACATGAAAACTAAAAGCAGACGAGAATGTATATCGTGATGTTTCGCAAAAGTATCTTGCCGTTGCTGTTTTTAGCACGGAACTCTTCTGAAACTAAACGAATTTGAAACAGTTTCACTGGAAATGCCCGTGATCAAAGAGAATTTTGTTCGCTATGATCAACTCGATATTACAGATAAAATTCATTATTCCAGTCCATCACGATACGTGCGCCTAAAAAATCCCGATTAAGTCGCGAACAGATAATTATGATATTCGTCTCTTTCGGATTATCACCAATCCGAAAAATGAAAGAGAAAAAGAGAGATTACATGTCGTTCCAAACGTGCAATTTTGTGTGATATTGGCGTGAAAGGTGCTCTCTATTAGAACAGAAACTATTGCAAGAGATTAATTGTTCCGTGTTACAACCGTCACCGACCGGCAGCGACGATTATTTTGTAGAACGTTCAATATTTTTCATACTTGGGTCATTGTGTTCTAAGCGTTATAATAAATCACTTTGTAAAACGCTTTTCATGTCGATATTGTCGTCATACCATTCACAAAACAATAAGTTTGTTTGATGCGTTTCATGATCTCCTTCGAAAAGGCGAAAAACGAAAGGAATTGACGCGAATGATGGTGGAAGTTTTTTTACACGAGCAAACTTTCATTATTAAATTCTTGTGTCATAAACGTTATTAAATTCTTAACAGTAAATCTTGAAATAAACACTTTTATTTACCTTTATATAGAAAAAAGTTTGTCAAAGAAATTTGTTATAAACTTTAATTATACTAAATTATTTGACGTACAAGCCGCAAAAATAGGAAAAAATATTATTTTAACAAATAAATCTCCAAAAAACTTAATTCAACATTATTTCAAGCTTAAAAATACCAAAAATTTATTTGCTAAGTTTATCAAACCGCACAAGTAAATATAAGAATTTGTATTAATATTAATATTTGTTAGTAAACACTAGTTTATTCCTATAAGCAAATTCCATCAGAAGATTTTTGTCAAAATGCATTCTAATTAAGATTCAATTTAGGAAATTTGAAATTTTACGCATATCAACAGTTTGTTTACTTTTCACAAATAGAAATAACAATTATTAATTGTGCTTGTTAAAAATAAATGCGTTCATAACGTTCTTGATCTAGAATTTTTACAAAACACAAAATAAAAAAGATTCATACACATATATATATATATATATAAATTCATATGCATTAGAATTGGAATTCTCCAACATAATTTAATAGAATTCAAGAGATAGAACATTTACTTTTCTTAACATTTGTTTTATTACATTTGTTAATATTTGTTGGAAAATTTCCTTTCACAAAGAGAACCGTTCTCGGAAAGAAAACAGTAAAAGAGATACATAGCTGTGTAACCGTGGTTGCATAAATAAGATAAAGGTACAAGAAGGCAAAAAGGAAGACTCTAACTCCTCCCCCAGACCGGGCAATGTAATTCTTCCATATTGAGCGTCAGAAAATCAAAAATCGTGGATACCGCGCCAAGAAAAATATGGGACACGAAAGGTTAGCTGTTGGGATGTGTGGAAGGATATTGGTAGACGAACGAGAAAGATAAACATATCGAGAGGTACGGTATACCGCAGCTCCTCACCAGACCTAAGCGATCCTTCGATAAAGAAGCTTTTTTATATACGCGAAGTGGTAGCGGGGGAGTTTCATATTGGCGATAAAGGTGCTTTCTCGAGCACGCCTGCATAAAAGATGACGAAAGCGAGAGCCTCAACGCTGCCGCTATTTCGTGCATGGTAAATTATTTGGAGATTGCATTACCTCGTACAAACTCTTAAGCGCAAATTTCTTATCGGCAAAAGGAATTCTAGATTGAAACTAAAATTCCGGCGCGATCAACATTCTATCTATTTTTTTGTTTCGAATAAAGGAGAAAATGCTTCGTTAATAATCGGATAAAGAAATTTCATATATATATTTTTTATAATGTTTATAATGTTTTGTATAAAGATTTTCAAGTTTTTTATATAAATATTTCCAGAACATCTTCATACGTTAGTTTAGATTCTTGATTTCGTAATGCAAAAGCAGTTTAAATGTTTTTTTTTTTAAGGGAAACTTATTCTTTTTTAATATGAAGTCTAAAAATATTTTTTTTCTAACAAATTATATTTATTGAGTTCGGCAAGAAAAACAGAGATCTCAAGAATCCATATATCGCACTTAGGTCACGGCCCCCAACGAGGATCGCCATACAAGAAACAAAAATACGACGTGACAGAACCTCTTCCGCCCTGATGAAACTTTTTTTCTTATAGTTATTGGTGAGCCAACCTGAAAAGTTCCCACGGATTCGGCTACGACCTCTCCCTTACCGAAGCGCATAAAAAATGTAATGCTATACAGTTATGACGAAACTTGGTGTCGTTTCACCCCGTTCCCTTCTGTGCACAATCTCCTTTTTCTATCCATCCGCCGAACGCGGAAGAACGAAGTTGGCCACGGCGTCACGGTAACGCCAATTTCCGCACGAGCAGTGGCGGAAAAACTTTCCTGTTGGAAAGACCTCTCACCAGTTTCGTTTTCTCTTTTTTCTCCTTACTCCCTCTTCTTTTTTTGCCATTCGAAAGATACATCCGATCGAGTAAATTTTCGTTCGCCGAATAAAATCGTAGATGCATGAGAATACCATTGAAAGGAAAGACAGCGCAATAAGCTTCCAAATATTGATATGAAAAATGATATTGACCGGCTGTGCGTAATAATCGTCCTAATGGAAGGCGAAGAGATATCACAAATTTATTAAATATCAGAATATCACTGTATGAAATTGCCAGAAAAGAATATTATGAATCATCGCGCACTTGGATATTAATTCTATTAGAAAATAATATTTTATTATTCTTTCGGTATAAAACTCTTTTATTGGCTGAAAGTATCCGTACTTAGTATGCCGATTAGGCATATAAAAAGATTTCGTTAAATTTTTTTTATTTAATCGAATCAATGTGTAATCTTTTGTATTGTAATATAATGCCATCAAAAATACTTTCAATGTAAAAATAATTATTAATTAAATTGTTGAAAAAAATACTAATCAAACGTAATTATCCGTTTTTCATTCACGAACATTCTCAATAGAACGATATTAACCACTCAATGACGAAGTTTATTCGACGCGCATGAACCTTCTAATCTAGAAATACCCACTACGTGCTTGACTTCTTTCGTGCTTTCTCTCCCGTCTCATGGGAGAGCGCGCAATAGTCGGCGGTTAATTATAAAGCGAAAGATCGCCCTTCGGGAAATCAGCGGGTGGCATTCTCACATCCGGTACATCATCGGCGTCGATGCGACGCCAAACGTCCGCGGGAACGTCCACCTCGGCGCCGACGAAATAAACGTATTTTATTCTGGCAATTAGCTCTCTCGCCTTGGCGGAGAAACGGACACCAGACATTCGGAAGTAGGTCGACAGTAATTTCCGTCTAACGATATTCTCGTGCTTACGCTGTCGGTACCTAGCCCGACGCAGTCTGTTGACGAAAAGAGTCTTGCAAAAGTAAAAGAAAACGGACTGTCCTTAATTTTAGTATTTTGTATATTACATCAATAAAAATTGCTATACATATTATATATGTTTGTATATGTGTGTATTGTATAATTAATATTAAATTATTTTATAAAATAAAATAAGAAAAAATAAATATGTGTATAATGCAAGCGTATATTAGATGTAAATAATATTTTAAAAAATTTTCAGTATAATAATGTTTGATTAACTCAAAAATAAATAATAATAATCGAAACTATTAATTATGACCTGTAAAAGAACATTCAAGCAAAAGTGCAATAACTATTTAAAGCATTTCGATTCTTAGAAAATGAAATATTGATTTTGCAGCAAGTAATGCAATAAGAGAACAAATCAATTTGTAGAAACGAATACTATAAAGATTAATATGCATCAAGAAAATATCTCAATAAGCAAAATAACAATTGTAATATTATATTATTAATTAAATATTGTACTTCTCATAAAGCGCGATAACATTAATTTCTGTTACAGAAAATTTAATACGTTAAATTATTTGTCACTAATCTGACGTCATATAAATTGACAATTAAAATGTTTCAACTCTAGAGAATGATATCTCGGCTTATCATAAAATAAATGAAGTCGTACATCAAGATAATCGGTCGTAATACAAAGAGTACTTGTGACCTGACTGCATAGTGAACTCTTACTACTGACAGTGGAAGAAGTCAATTATATTTCCGCCATTTTCACACATTGGATCTCTGTGTCTACGGTCGGTGCACAGAGACCAAAAATATAGGTCATGCCTCCCGGTAGCGCTCGGCTACGAGTTTCAAAAACTAAATAGACTCGTTCGCACGTTCACTCGCTTGCTCTTATCAACTCGCTCGCTCGCGAGACGATGCGAACGCGCCGCGCGAGTTTCATCCCGGTCACGCCGCGGGCGGTCCGAACTTTCAACGCACATAAATATCCTTTTATTAGAGACGTTCGTCACAGCAGCACGGCGCGCGATCTTTCCGCCCGGCATTGTCCCCGGAAATTAAAGGGCGTTCCACGGGGATTCCGCTTCAGGGCGGCCAATCATAGCCGTCACTCGCCAGTTTGCGCCCAGAAAACTACGGGATTTCTATTTTTATCGAACGCCAAACGGTGTGCGCAAACACGGCAATCCCTTCCTCCCTTTCTCTCGCGTCCGTTTCATCGACCAATGTTCTTCATTTCTAAATTACCTATTTGCCGAACCGATTTGCTGCCGCTCGATATCTCACGGATTTATCTGTGCGAGCGATCTTAATCCGCCTCTCAGTTCCAGATGCGTCGCGCAAGAACGCGAGGTGAATCATATTCTGCGTGGGAAAACGTTTAATCCTGCAAGGAGATTGGAAAAATTCTAGAGGTAGGGGGAGAGTTAGAAAATTCCCCTTAAGTTCAGACGACGAAGACACACGTCGTCGAGAAACTGGCTTAGATATGATAAAGCCTTAGATCGAGATCGATTAAAACGATCCCGGAGAGTTTTAAAGCTGCTTCCGCACTCCAGGCTTGTTCAAGAGTATGAGACTTACGGGACTATACTTCAATTTCTTGTGCGGAGGGTTATCTCTTCCTCGAGCGGTCACGGCAGACAGCAAGAGATTGGATATCTAGTCCGAAATGCTCGTTAAACCATATAGGGTAGTATTCGTCATAAAAATATGTAAGATATAGAAATGATAAGAATATGAGTATAAGAGATAAGAATATCGATTTAACAATGATATTATCTAACTCTCGGTTAATAAATTAACACGAATATTCAATATAAAAAAACATGTGGTTAAAAAAAATTTTTTATTCTTTTTTTCTTGTAAAATTCATTGTTCTTTTCAGATTTGTGAGATACATTCATCTTTACTAGCGCAACATATTAAAACTTTCATTTAATGTAAAAACTTAATTTAAAAACAAAATCAATAATATTAAATAATAATAAATAATATAAGAA
>VBVR01006484.1:0-10177 GCA_011638315.1 Tetramorium parvispinum | reverse complement strand
TACGTACATACGTTGATTTGCATGCAGTACTAAATTACAGACGTAAATAGTTCGCGATGTCATATCTTGATATCAATTGATCGGATATCAATTAATATGTTACTGTTATAAATTAATAATAAATATCATCATTTGCATATAGTTTGCAAAATTAAAAAGGAAATTACAAAATTGTACGGTTAATTAATTTTAATACCCGCGATTTAATTATGCAGTAATTTGCAATCTGATTAAAGAAATGTTTGCATATTGTATAGTAATTTAAATTAATTGCCAATACCAATCCCTCTCACAGCTGTTTCTACGTTTCTATATTTATCAAAAGGCTATAAACAATTATTGAAGCAATTAAAAAATCGAAGTGCGTATATAGTGAATGACTTATTATAGAATTTAGTTATAAACGAAACAAACTTTTTAAAAGTCTCTAGAACAAATTTGTACGGTAGATATTTTTATCCATGCTATATAATAATTTGAAAATAATTGAAAAGTTAAAGTACATTTATATTAATTCAAAGATCATTATTTGAATAAAAAATATAAATGTTGCCGATAATTATACAGATTTTAACAGCGAGATGCAACTGACGGGCCATCTACTCGTAATTCTGCATTCGAAATAAGAGAGATTCCACATTTAGAATGTAATTTTCTCCGAGGGATAAAAAAAGCAATCGATAAAGGATAAAAGTGTAGACAAATTTTCAATTTAGAAACGAAGCATAAGCGTGTCACCCCTGTTTCTCGCGCGAATTCCATTTATGCTCTCAACGTAAAACAATAACTCCAAGATGAAGAAAACAGCCGTACCCAAAAAGAGAGTTTCTTTCATCCAATAACGAAAGATTTTATAAATGCCAGATGGATTTTATATATTCTTTTTCGTTTTAGTTAACATTTTCTCTCCTGTCATTATTTATTATTTATTTGTTACAAAATAAAGATTTCTTATACATGAAATTATAAATAAGATACTTTAGCGAAGCTTTATAAAAATTTCTGAATTGTATGTCATCTTCCTAACGAAACTTTCGGAGGCGGGGACTATGTGACTGCCATTACTGTAGAGTCGAGGGAAATTCTTGACCCAGTACTTCCGCGAGAGTTGTAGGTCCGCGTAGTTTGAGTGGACTTTGAAATTCGGCGTCATCAGGTTGAGCGAGTTTTTGAGTGAGCAGCTGCTACCCATCATCGTTTAGCATCAGTAATGTTGGAAAAGTAGCCATTTTTTCCCGGCACATTTTTCTTAATTCATTATTTTCCACTCGACAATCTCACTATCTCATTGTGCATTTAATAGTTATGTTTTTTATGATTACATAAAAATTTTTAAAGTTCTTTACTTTAATCATGACTTACATCCTGTAATGATTCGGTTTAAAGCAACATAATTAAATACATTAATAATGATTTAAAGATTGATACAAATAATTAAATAAGCGGTAATGTAATTGCTTTATCATTGATGTGAGAGCGTGATAAACGGCTTTCCTTGTTTTTAATTATATTACCCCAAAATGGCCTTGGTGTTATATGATTATCCTTGGTATTTCTGATGCCAGATGCTAATATTTATAAATAAAAGTATTTTATTAATACTGCAATAATAATCTTCGTTCTACTTTTTTTTTACCTGATTTCCAAGGAGGAAACACTTGCAGCTGACTTTCTACCGAAAGAGATCCAGGAGTAATCGTTATAGATAAATGTGGTTCGGAATGCTGAAAAATCGCTCTCGAAATAGATCTTTTGAAGGCTGGTGGCAAGTTCAGAGAACCTACAATAAATTTTCTATCTGTAACTGCCGCTCCTATTTGAATGAAAAAAAAAAAAAAAAAAAAAAAAAAAAAAAAAAAAAAAAAACATTGATATTACTTACTTGATATATCATCTCTTAATGGGATTTTAGTTGCGTTTTTTGTACGTCGATTGTGTTTCTCCATTTTAAATTTTTTCATGAAACTTCGGCAAATGTCAGTTATAATTTTTCCATCGAGATTAGCTGTACGTAAAATAAACTGATATAATTGAGCAAGAAACATGAATAATAAATGACAAAGGATGAGTTATTTAACTTTACCTAGAGAAACGCTGTTAGCAATCAGATTTTCCTTGTATCTATACGATGCTGTAACAAGATTACCTTGTAAAGATAAATCTTTTAAAGAAGTCAATGTACTTATTGTTGCCGTTACATCGTCCACATTATCGATGAGATTATTTTTTGCATTCAAAATTTGTAATTCTTGAAATCCTATTAGATTTCTTAAGGATGTCATTTTATTGTCGGAAATATCAAGTATTTTCAGACACATCTAAGAGAAGAAAACATTTGTAATATGTACATAAATCTCAATGATTAATTTGTTTAACGAAAGAATCTTTCGTTAAGATTCAAATGATATTTACAGATAAAGTAAAAGCGCTGCGTGGTTCGAAGCATAACGATTCGCCGAGTGGTATCCTTTGACTCTCGATGTGCAACTCTTGTAATTTCTTTGTATTTTGCAATCCTTCAATTACAATAATGTTATTGTGTCCTAAATAAAGCTTCTGGAGATTCTGTAAAGATTCTAAATTTTCCATTTTCGTTATGGCATTATGTTGCAGATACAGATGTGTCAAATTACATGCAAAATGTAAATTCTTTATCTTTGATATATTATTATTCTGAAGATATAGGACTTTTAAATTTCTATAAATAGCGATGTTACCCTACATAAAATAGAAAATTTTATATATATATACATATATATACATATTGAAAATAAATTATATAATTTATAAAATTGATAGCTTACAATACTGCTGATAAACATGTCATTCATATGTAAATGAGTCAACTTCCATAATTCATCTTTTTTTATTATTTTACTAAGTGATTTATTAGTTAATATTTGAGAACACTTCTTTTCAATTATGCCTGTTGTCAATTTCACCATACTTGCAAGATAAATGTATACGTGTGTCAACTGCTCTGCAAAGATGGTCGCCTGAATTTCATTGATCAAACGCAGAACATAACGACGACACGAAAGATCAGGTAAATTGAGTTTTGTGCTGCTATGCAAAGTAATATAAAATGAAAAGAAATTTATTTCTTATATATTGTAATGTTACAATTCAATTTAACAAATAGGTTGATCTTCCAGCTGTTCTGATAGGGATTTTTCCTCGCTTTAATCCTTAGATATTTCCATTATGGCGAGACTCTAAATATAATAATAAATTTTATCAATGTGCTTATAAAAACAAAATATTAATTTTTATACGTTTATATCAAAATTTACAACTTACATGCGCAACCGTGAGTACTCCTTTAGAAGATAAATGATTCAAATTCTCTACGAGTTCTTTAATTTGACATTTTTTATTAATAGCCTAAAAAAATTAATATTACCTCTTTTTCTCTCGCATGATATAAACATTTAGAATTATCTCTTAATTACCTCTAAAACGAACTTTTTTTCAGACTCGTTTAAAAATGGTAGAAGTGCAGCAGCCAGGTGTGCCTGTTTAGTTTGGAAACAATTTTTCGCGATGGCAGTAAAGTCTAATTCATATGCCACGGGACATGAATATAGCAAACAAATCGCCTCTATGCAATTATCAATGTGCTCCAGAGTTGGATTTATGTCCATTTCGCTGAATGGTTCGGAGATAATTAATTGCCATCCCATTTTGTAGCCGTTACAATTCACAATGATACTTTTATTTCGTAATTGCAATAAAACTTTTTTCAAATCGCTCACCTAAAAATGCACATTTAATAAGTTTTCGAGGTATAAGAAAATATGTAAGTTACAATCTCGATACCATTCGCAATTTCGTCATCCGACTCAGAGTATTATCCCAAAGTAGGATATCATTGATTTCAAACTCAATGCAGATTTGTGCTATAACAGGGAGAACATGAGGCATGTGACGCTGATTTTTCCACAATATCTGCACAAGCTCGCGTTTACAACATGCTTCAAATGTATCAACGCTGTAACATAATCCTAACGATTCCAATTTGCTGACGTACTGTAACGATTTCATATACTTTCTGAAATATGGAAATTAGATTAATGTTAGATTTGAATATAAGATAACTCTATATATTCTACTGACATAAATAATTATAAGTTTACTTATAATTATTTACCTAAAGGTACACAGGTCTTTCTTAGTCAATTCCTCTAATGTAGTAACATCAACGACAGTCTGCAGTATCCGAAATACTAGATATCGTACGTTACAACTATATTCAGTTTTGCCATGACGGTCGCCAAAGCCTATGTTTATGAGAAATTGTGCAAACAAATCTATATCTCCATATTCCAGCATGTAACATACCCTACGAGTACAATTTCACAATCAATCGTCGATTTATAAACTGAATAAAAAATAGTGTCCTAGCATTATTACCTAAGTAAATTATCTTCACAATCGGTATTCTGATCAGACTCTTTCGTTGCTAGAAACGTTTCTGTAAAGCTTTGACACAATTCGGTACATCTGGCATTAGATTGTAGCCATTCTTCTAATAAATCCATACGCAATTTTATTGTATTCAATGAATGTAATTTACCCAAGTCATTAACTGCAGCGTTAATATCGGGTCTATAATTGGTTGCCGTTCGATATCGTAATGATATACTTTTGTCATTATACAACTCGTGTATCAGTTTGCATGGACTATCAATTAGAGCAAGATACTTATCCTTCTCCAATCCATATGTACGCAGAATATGCTCAGATGTAAATCTTAAATATTTAGATGTAATTTTCTGAAAGCAAACACTAAAGAAGTTAACACATTCTTTCATACAACATGGAAATGTAATGTAATTTACAGAGATTACCGTACTTCTAACATTCCTTCTTCGAATTTAGTGGAATTCTGTGCCGCCAGCTGAGCGAGCTCGTAACACTCTTTCGCGGCAGCAACGCGATCAGCACCCGGAGGTGTATGATTTACGACAAAGTACAATGCTGCAGTACCGTAGTAAAATCCATCTGAGTCTGTCATCCGTTGTATACATTTTTTGATATCTTTCAGCAAAGTGGTGTTTCGCGAATAAAGTGACCATGTAGCATTTTCTGATGAATTATTTCCCCATACTTGTGTCACTTCACCCTTAATAGCTAATGTGCATATGAGGTACGCCTCCAAATTAAGTATGGGTGAGACGTCAAGCCACTTATCGTATGTTCTTAAATTCAACTCAGGAGCTAGTAAGAGGAGAGAGAGGAGAGAGAGAGAGAGAGAGAGAGAGAGAATTAATAAAATATGAAATTGAGTTATAAATAATCAATAATTCACATGCTGACTACAAATTTATTTCTAAAATATATTTACTAATGATTTTCCAAATGTCAACTTTAACCAAGAATGGAAGTCTCCATTGGGCTATCGGCGGCAATGTACTATGTCCAGCATTAAGCTGTATCCACTGTTCATGTTCCATTGGTGTAGGAAGTCTATGATTGACAGTATACAATCATTAAACTCAAGAATAATAATATGCGAAATTACAACTTACCCGCTCCGAGTATAATTTTGCAAAAAGCAGAGATAATTCCTCTTCTCCATATTTTTATCTTCTATGAGATCCATCAGTATAATGAACACTTCATAGTGATAAAATGAAATCTAGAAATTTGAATGTAAAATGTGTATTATAAATAAGAAGCTGTATTATTGAACGTCTTTATAGCTTACGTCATCCCATAATGTAGAGATACGTTGCTTCAACATAGATTTATCTTCCATTTGCACAACAATTGCATTACATTTCTTTCTTAATTCATCGATTTCATCTTTACAGATAAGTAACTCTGTAAAATGTTATTCAATTATTAAATTTGCATTCGAAATCATACAAAAATGATCTATTAAATCGTATTAAAATATGAAAAAATTAATCTGTTACAAGTTAGATATTATTTACCTTTATTTAGACTTGTAATCGAAACGGTTATCGTTGGATTCCACGTTTTTAGTAATATTTGTAAATAAAGCAAGAGGCAATCATTGAAATTAAATCCGAAGTTACAGCAATAATCCTTTAGTAAGGGAATTACATTCTCTTTATTACTGTTTACGATCTGCTGTAAAATTTCTCTTTTGCTCGAAGCACTATTTGTTAAAACTTCTGTAAATGTTCATGTATTAAAAATATGTACATTAACACATACCAAACTTTGTGTTTATATATATATATATATATATATATAAACGTGTTTATATATATATATATAATAAAAATATATATATAAATAGAAAAATTGATAATATATGAGTGCACCTTTAGAAGTTATTGAATAACGTGACAGTCGTTGTGCCCAAAAATGCAGTAACTTGTAACTCTCAAACGTTTGTATCAATGATCGAGTTTGTCTCAAGCGCGAATATTCATATCCCAAAGTTGAAATTGTACAATGTCGAATGTGATCGGCTTGAAATCTACAAATATAGATGTTTATACATCTTATTATGTTAATTATCAAACAATAAATAAAATTCTTACAATGTGGAAACTGTGGAAAGCCAATTGCACGCCTCTTGTTCAGATAACATAAACAGAGCTGATAGTCCTAACTGCAAATCGAATGATCGTCCAGTACACAACTTTTTCAATAAATTTATCAAAAGTTGTGATAATATAGATTTCATTTCCGTTAATATCTCTTCATTTCTTATAGATGTACTATGATATATGAAATAAAACGTTTTAAAAATTTGCAATAAGGAATAATCGTTGTGTTGAGGTTGCATCTCTTTCGTATTTTCCAGGAAATTATTTAGCAATTGATCCATTTGTTCCTACATATGTGTGAATAAATTACACTGATATATCACAAATTATTTTAAAATAAAATTATGTATTACATATATGTATATGTATATACATGTGTGTAACTTGCGATACATACGTCACAATTTGTGATTTCATTACTGCTGATTTGATTTGAATAATACAAATGCAGAGACATTGCATTTTTAAACAGGGACAACAATTTTTCATCCAAAGATACCGCTTGATCCTTATAAATTGTATATAATTTCCAATTAGATTGTACAAATTCCTGTTTTACATCAAGATAATCTTGGACAGGAAAACTAGGATATACACTGGTATAAATGTAAAGCATTAATGCAGATTGTAAATCACCTGAAATATTCATTTGCAATCATTATTACCATTGAATAATTATTATCTTTGAGTTATTAATACAATTTTGATACATACTGTCTTGACACGTGGCTAACATCAAAGTATTTAAATTTTTGACAACTTTTACAGCGTTTGTGTCCACAACAGCACGTTGTAATACTGATAGGCATGTTTTATGTATATTTTTAAATTTTTCGGAATTCATATTTAAATCTTTATCATTACTGAAAAAACATAGGAAAGAATAAATAACATTATACACGTGTATAAAATTATAAGAATAAAATATGTAAAATACTCAATAAGTTGTTCCAGTCCGTTTAAATTTTTTATCTGCTCTACTATAAATAAAGTCGCATATGACTTTTCTAATCCCAGCAGCTCAGCAACTTTAATAACTGTCTTGTGCGTTATTGTCCAATCTCTCTCTTCCACATCTATTAAAATATTATAAATAAACTACATATTCTTAACAAATAATCAACAAGCATATTGCATCTAGTTATAAAAATTAAATTAAATTAAAAGTTTTACCTGGAAGCAATTTTGAGATATAATTTTGCAACACCGGTAACTTTTGCATATGATAATCTTTCAAAGAAATATTAATGTTATAATATTTCTTCAATGTGTACATTGCTCGTAAGTTTTTAATCATTTTGATAATATTATTACAACGATAGGAACAAACGTTTGATTGTGTCAACAGGTTATATATTTTAAGCTCTAAGCAACCCAATATTTCCATGTGATAAATCAAGGACGTCGTTGCATTCTAAAAGCAAATATTAAATACAATTATATATATATATATATAATTTAGAAAAAATTTGAAAAAATATTGAATTAATATTGTATCAAAAGTCTATTTCTAATTTACCTGAAAAGAGAAAGCTGCAATAATATAATTAATAATTCCTTCATAACAGTATAAAGCACTAGCGATATCATTTTCTAAATAATTTATTATATCCATTGCTTTTTGGAGATTTCTAAAACAAATATTTGCAGTAGATAAGTGCTTTATATTCGTACAGCTTTTTTCCTTATGCAAACTTTGAATAATATATTTTTCGCAACGTACCCTTCATTTAATCGGATGTTTATACATCGACAAAATGCATCTTGCCTTAATTGCTGATCATTTCTAGTTAGCACATCTATATCGTTAATTATAGAATCGGTATTTTCTTTTATTATACGTGATATTAATCTCTAAAATATAAATACTTTATTAATGTAATTAACAACACATAGAAATATTATAAAAAAGATACGCTGTCACAATTTATACCAACATTATTTACGCCAATTGTTGCATATCCATATTTCATTAAGATGAGCTTTATTGGAACATAATCACACTCAATTTTAATTTTAAAAGACAAACTGTGATTGTAATCAATGCTTGTTTCTGCTAGAGTAGTTATAGTTGGACTCCAAGGCACTGGCGCTTTTCTTAAAATTATCAAAGTTTGCTCCAGTCGTTTCTTATATAATATGTAACATAAAGCATTAACATAGTAACATTGCATTAAATGAATATGTATTTTATGAGTTATAATATATCGCAAATATGTCTCTAATATTCACCTCCATATTATGTATAAGACTTATTATAATAGTAATCCGTTTTTCCCATGCAGCTTCTTCATTCAACCACCAACTACATGAATTCTTTACAGTTTTCTAAAAGTATAAATTTAATAGAAAAAAATTTAATATTGTAAGCAACGTATGTTTTTAATTATATATTTGTATAAGCAGAAAATAAGAATATTATACGAACCTGAATATATGTACAAAAAACAGTATCGTTTTCTAGATTATTATTAAATATATATTGTATCAGGAATGTATTGGCAAAATTTAATATTTGGTCAATCGGTATTCTATCCAACAATATGTAAATTGCTTCTACAGGTGAATCAATGTATATATCAAGAGGTATTCTCAATCTAGTGTATAATTAAAAAAATAATGTTAATTTACGAGCTAATTCAAAATTACGATTTTGATTGATACAAATCACTAACCTGTAAATAGTCTTCAGTTGTTGAATATCGGATAAAGCTTGAAACAGAACCATAAACTGTTTCAGTAGAGAGTTCTGGTATCTATATTCTTGATGAAAGTACACCGATTGATTAGCTTCGAATTTAAGTAATTTTATAAATTTTTTAGCAAACTCTGTGCCGATTTCTGGCCATAACATACGATGAGATATCTCAAGATATTTTATTTTTTTTAAACTCCAAGATATAATCTCATTTATTGCATCAGGTAATGTGGATAATAATGTTGGTATAAAATGAATAAGCCACGGCCATAAATACGATGGATCCACATCTTCAGGTAAGATTGTAAAAATGTTTTGTACAGTCTGCATAGATATATGTTTTACAAGATCAGGAAGATGTCTAGTCCAAATTAATGTAGCAGATTTTAGTTGACCCTATATAAATATTAAACATCATAAAGTACAAGTAAGACTTGGTAATTTTTGTAATTTAACATTCTCTTACATTACAATATATGTATAATTATAATCATACCATACCATGCTTAAACGAGTAGTAAATTCTTCCAATAAATTTGCTTGTGAAAATTGTATCCATTCTTTCATACTTGCGTCATCGTGCAATAACATATCTGCTTCGGTATCTTGGATCATTTGGAAAGTTTCAAGTCTATATGAAGTATTGTTTATTACAGATAAACTAGTATTTAACGAATCATTTATATTTTTGATCTGCAAAGAATATAAATTAAATATTTGAGAAACACTTGAGCCACTATACCAATAAAGAGAACAAATATAAAATACTTACCTTAATACTTTGTACTATTCTTTGCCGAGCATAGGAATATATCCGTTTCAGTTGTACATAATCAGAAATGAGGGTTTTACTACAACATTCAATCACATATTGCACATCTTGTATTTTATCTAGAACATTTATCAACGTATCTACGTTGATTGAATTAGGAGCAGATTTTGCCCAGGGACT
>VBVR01006483.1:0-10184 GCA_011638315.1 Tetramorium parvispinum | reverse complement strand
ACGAATGAGAGCTCAGCCTGTCCGCAATTCATACTCATATTAAGACGACGATTATTTATTTAAAAAAATATCTTGCACAATTGGTTTATTTGACCCGAAACGATAAGAATCACAAATTATTATTTCATTGCGATTGTTCCAAACAATGATGATTAGAATTATTTACAATATATTATACAACGCACTTTAAATTTTTCATCGACTTAAATATAATTTGTTTGTTATTAATCTCAAATCGATGGAGAAGAATAACGAACGAATCCCCGAATAAAAGAAGTTATGAAAAATCGTGATATATATCGAACGTTTCGTAATAAATAATTCGAAACGCGAAGAACCGAATATTCGATATAAATCTATTTTACAAAACGTTAAATATTTTGGGACGACAAAACAACTGATACGATCCCCATGTTTGTTTTCGCAGCGTACGCAATGCCGCCGCTACCGCGTACCGTGTTATTTGAGTGGTGAGACCTGAGCGCGGGCAGGCACGCGCTACTACGTGTATTGTCACACTACCCATCGAAACACAATCGCGACAAGGGCTAAGAGAATACGCGATTCTCCTTACATAATTAACAATTATCCGCCACGATGAATTAACTTTTTCGATTGATTTATATTGATTCGTCACGGTCTCGTACTAATTTCTGAGATTACCGAGTGTCGAACGGATCATAGTAAGGCTGATATTACATATATCCGTCAACAACATTGTCGGACGTAGTCTCCAGAAATTTTCTATCCCGCAGCCAATCGGATGCATGTAATAGCACCCTAATGCGACAATCTGCGTACTCTTTTTGCATCTCAGATGGAACAAGAAATCACAAAGATGTCAAAATGATTCCAAAATGTCATTATTATATTATTTTATCTGCATTAGCGTTATTTTGATGTCAATATAATTGATGTCATTATAATTTTTGTTCTATCTTTTGGGATTGTTTCATCGCTAAATACTAGTAAAGGGCATAGTAAAGAGCGACAAGAAGTGTTGTTCAAAGTTGTACAATTCCATTTTGTATTTATTTATTATTGTATTTATTTTGTATTATTTGTAATTATTCCATTCTAATAATTGATATGCACAATCGTAATAAATCCTATTTTCGCAAATATTGTGCTATGTTGTATGCGAATACAATGAAAGAATCTAACAATAGGGGAAAAAGGAGTAGACAGGTGTAGCAACCACAAGTAAATTATTATCTTTTATTTTATTTGAGGAATCAATTATTTATAATTATTTTATGTGCGAGTAGACAATTATTTTTCTAAATATTAATTATAATTATGAGTAATATTATAATTTATTATGTATTTCTATTAGTTCAACATAGCTTCGATATAGTCACTGCTACGTATCAGTGAGTAATATTATTTCTTATAATTAGAGAGTATTCTTCCAATTTTTACTGAACATATGAAAATATCAAATTTCAAAATAAAACAAGCAAGTCAAACTTTATTTTGAGTATCTTGTCTGTATGAGTTCATGAAGCAATCACAATCACAAATAAGGTACATTAAAATTTCAAACAATACAGATGGATTCTATTTTGAATAATAATTAGATTATTTATTGTATCATTCGTGTCGTTCCGTTTTATCAATAGTGTTAAATTTCGATAATAACCTGACAAACGCGTCGTCTTTTCTAAAGATAAACTTAATCCCGTGAACTGTTTGCGAGATCCTTCAGACATCGAGCTGCGCTCCAACCACTCGACGATACTTTGTTCGTGTGTTTGCTTGTACACGGCGACGGTTTAAACAAGTGTTTCAGCCAGGGGTACGCCACGCTGTGTCGGGAACGCGCGAGATTCCGAGCGCGCGGAAATATTAAGACGGCGACATGAAAAGCGGAGTTTAAGAACCGCGAGTCCCCGCCTTCGGTTTAAGTTTAACCCCCTCGCTGCTTCTCCTTCCCTTTGAAACGTCGCTTCTCGTTTCGACTTCGCCGCCGTCACGGTCTTTCACTTTGTTACTTTTGCGCGAACGAGACGCTGCGCGCGCGTTAATCTCCTTCCTCCGCATTACGTCTGATAGAATTTCTCCCACGTTTCCGCGTCACTTTCGCCTGAAAAAATTCCGCCGTCCATGCGAGCGACGCGTGCGGATATCACAAAGGGGGACTTGAATGCTAAGAGAAAAAAAAAAGAAAAAGATGCTTTCGGGACAGATTTCTGTATGGTTTCGATTTTACCACAAGGGAAAGTACATTGTTACATCTTTGTCGCGAAAAGGCACTCTAATGAAATCTGATTGCCCCTAAGAACGCACGAAAACTGCAAAGGGTACGAGATCCCGAGATCTTATAATACCCCTTCTGCTACGCGTACTTTATCTTCCTTCCTTCCAGCTACATCTTGTTCTTCTTTTATTCCCTGCGCTACTCCTTTACTAGAAGTCAGAGACCGCTTTGATTTTATTGCTCCTCGCTTGTCCGACATCACTCAACTGGCTCTTCTAAAAGGCGTTTGAAGATAACAGGCTGTTCCGGTGAAATACTACGAAAGCTAAGGACGTCTATAAAATAAACGCCAATACTTGCACGCACGCGCTCGCTGGCCTTTTGATTAACGGCTTAAACAGACCTTGTTAAAGAGTTACTTACTCCACGAGAGGACCTTTTTAATGAGCTATGCGTTACACCGCAGCCAATTGAATAATAAATTTTGTCGAGAGCCAAAAGCAATCCGGCAATGATTATGGCATGGCTGATAGAAAAGAGACAGCAGCGGGATAGACGAAAGAGGATTCGAGGGTTGCAGTTTATGCATGTAAATCGCCTCGGCTTGAGTCACCGCTTGTTGTTCTTTGCTGCTCCCCGGACGCATCGACGTTTTACGCGCGTCACTGTATTTTATTGCAGAAAGTAGCGATATACAGATGGGGACAGACGCATACGGGGTGTCTCACAATTATTTTAATAATTGTGAGACATCGAAAAGCTAACTAAAAGGAAGACAGCTTTTACATTATCTATAATAAGTCAATAGTCAGCTATTTTATTAAGAAAAAGTAAAAATAAACAATGGATAAGTAATACAATTTAAAGCAATTCCGAAATTACTAAAAAAAAAAATCGATTTGTTCTCTAAAGATTTAATAGTTATTGCAAATAGCATCGAATATTTTTTAACGTTTATTTAAGCAATTTACGGCCTGAATCTTTAGACATGGTTTCGGTGTGTTTATTTCATGTTTTTATTGCATCCCCTAAATTGCTCAAGAACTCGTGGATAAAAATGTAGCGACAGTTCTAGGACACTCTATATACATTTATACATATATTTATGTATATATATATTTATGTATATATATATATATGTATCCATAGATGCATAAGTGGCGCATATATGTATGTGCATCAACGGTTCGATTTTTCACCCGCTTTTGTGTCCCCCGCGGCGCATCGATTCGCGGTATATGCACTTTTCGACTCACCCCGTTCATCGAAAATCCATTTATTTGCATTAGGTTCGTTTTTGTAAATAGTAACGAAATTGATAGGGGGACGTATACCATACATGAATATTATTTTAATTTTCAGATATAGGATGTCTCAAAACCGCCAGCGAATATTTTTAATGGCAATTAGATCTTTTTGGAGTAATTGGTGTATTTTTCATTAGCATTTTTATAGGTTTTTTTATATCGATGATTCGCTTTTTCAAGACGTGATTTTCGTGTGAGAGTAAAGGAAAAGAGCAGACAATATTCTCGCGCGCATAATTTATCCAGACAGCTACGACTCATTTAGACGATCGTTTTTCGCTCGCTCGTTATCCTGCACGTTCATCACGCAGTGATAAATCACATCAACGACTAATAAATGCATCTGCGGATACAAAGGGAGAACGTGAATCGAGGCGTTGCTCTGTAAAGTACCTGTAAATAAATCTACGATCCACAGAAGTGATTAATTGGGCGCGAAGGGATTGTGTACACGACCCGTAAGTTGAAGAACACAGAGGCTGATTGACGGTGACAGAATTATCGGCTTTTAGGCGTCCCTTAACGCGCGACATTGAAAAATGTCGGCTATTAACTTTGGTAACGTAAGACATTTTTCTCATCGTGCATTACTACGGCAGCGGGAGGGGAAAAGTGGCGCGACCGCGCTGAATTCCATTAATAACTTACATTACATTACAACTGTCAGATTTTTACATGTTTATATTTTTATATCGACGGTTTAAAGACAGTTTTCGGGAATAACTACCCAGATAGGAACGCATGCAGAAAAATTGTAGCATCATTTTAATTTTAAAATATAATGTATAATATATTGTGCAATAAGTCTAAATCTAACTTTTAAAATCATTAATTCTAAATTCAATTATTGTAACATATAGCGATCTTTAAAAAATTGATGCCTAAAATAAATTCTTACATAATTGTATAATTAGAGCGAATCATCTTAGCACACGTATTACTGAATACATTTCAGAAATTAATTTTGTAATTATGGTAAAAAATCGTTACAACATAAAATTGTACAATTATTATTCAAGTAATAGTAAGAAATTCTTTTTATTTTTTAAGTAATTTTGCTTCATAATTTACTCAATATTTATAACTTATAATTATAAAATTCTTCAGCAAAAGATATGCGTTTTGCAGAATCAACTTATGACAATTATCGCGAAATGATGTAACTGGAAAGAAGCAATAATTGTGCATTTATTACAATAGTTTCTTATCTGGGTACCTTCCTGAAAAATCTGATTATCCTCCTCTCCCCTGATATTGTTAGGATTAGAATCGCGGCAGCCCGAAACGATATTGTATGCAAGCGCAGTAATTCTAACACGCGTTATGGAGTCAAAGCGAATTATATTAATTTGAATAAATGTCAATTTGTTTACTAATCGTGCATGAAAGCGACACGCGGCGCGCGTGCTGTTAACACACTATAACGCGACTATGGCGCGATATTGCGTTTCACGGCTGAAGCTCGTAACGGGACTAATGATTAGAGCGTTTCCGCGTACGCGTATTACTGTGCATTCGCGCGGTTCTAAATATTTGGGAGGGCAAAATTATCGGGGTCAGCGCAATTGAACACACGACGGTAGAGATCGTGACCGGGGACCGTGAGTCGACGCGTAATTCAGCGGACGTAAGAGTAATTACGTTTGGAAATGCCCCAACTACGGGATTGCGCCGTGCTTTTGTTCGTCTTTTCACCGTGTCAGCCGAGTGACTCAGCGCGCGTTTCTTAGACCGAGACGCCGGGGCATATGCCCCGAGAAAGACTAACGACTCGTTTTAAGCGCGCGAGATTAGAAGGCAAGATGAACGAATGCCGATGTCACTGCGCCGGCATAGCCGCGCCGTATAGTTATGCTAATGCACTTTGTATGGACGATCGATCGTCCGGAGATCATCTGGGCCGCCACGCATCGAGGGTTGCCCGGTAGCGGAAAGAAAGATGCATCACGCGCACGGCTATTTAATTACAGGCCCGATTATGCCACTGACAAATCTGACACGCGCGCGGCGCTCGGGAAGAACCTACGTACAATGCTCCTTCGACGCGGTGATGCCTAAATAAACGCGGCGTTATAAAAAGAAATGTCTAAGATCCTCGCGCCGACGCTGACGTCTCTCGACGGAGACAAACGCGCTCTACTCGGCTCCGAAGAAATATTGACCCTCCCGTGCGTACTTTTTTACGAGTATCCGGCCGAGTATCATCCGGCAACTTCCAAAACGCTTCTCTAACGACCAATTCTTTCCTCTCGTCTACAATAATGGACTTTAATGGCAGTCCTAGCACGTCTAAACAGTCCTCTCGAGTGTTTGCGCGCGCCTTTCCTTTTCAACCCGGTAATCCGAGGGTCAAATAAAATCGTTTACGAGCACAATGAGGGACGGACCTGCCTCCTTCATTCCGTCACGAAAGTACTCGGCTTAAGTGCTGATTATGATCCGTCTCGAACCATAAAGGTGCTGGATCATCCCACAGGCATTGTTCTCCGCTACGCGATCGGACACGATCCTGAGTGGCGTGTTACGGGTACGGGTCCAGTTTGATGCGTGCGGGCTTTTGGACTTTTCAAAGAATTTGGATCGCGCGAACACGCCGAGGCGATACTTAAGAATGGCTACGTTCAGCAGAGAAAACCGTTCGGTGAGCGCTCGATGAGTCTTTAATACGTTGGCTGCATTTAACCGATGCAATTATTGTAAATCAGTTTGATTTTCTGCTAAATGATACTTGGCTGCATTTAGCAAAACGCAAATGTTGTAAAATGATTTGTGATTTTCTATTTCCTTTTCATTGATTTACAATTGTTTACTCAGCGGTCGCCATATTTTACAGCAAACTGAAAGTATGCTGCATTTCAAACACAATCTCTAAAAATGAATCAGTGTATAACCACTAATTATCAGTAACTACTATATCAAATAGTGATAGTTACAATACTGCGTTATAATTAGTGGTTAGTCACTGAATTATTTAATGAATTTTAGTTTCGCTGCTTGACGCAGTAGAATTATAGTGATGCTCAATCGTACTGCGCGTCACGTGTGATAATAATCACTGTTTATCAGTGAAAAATGAATTCACTGACGAAATCAATGAAATTTCCACTAATTCATTTTTAGAGAGCAGCATATGTTCAACCGGTCGTTGCCAACGGGTCTCACACTTATTGTTAGATCCAGTGAGGAATTAAAAGTAAGAATCAATCATGTTAAAGAATCACTAAGCGTTGCTCTTATTAAGCTGCTTTTTCTGCTGAACGCAGCCATTCATTCAGCGAGTGCTTTGTCGCACAATTCGTTATCTTCGAAGAAATATTTGCTAAGCGACGTGCGAGGATCCGTCACAAAATAATATAGTTACGTCACCGAGCGGTGGTGATGTGAAATATCATGCGTGGGCAAAAATTTTCATCCGGATATAGATTCTCTTTGATATAAGTTACGTTATGTAAAGAAATGCCGCATTTTCTTTCACGAAAGAGATTTTCGCAGTCTAGTTTTGACGTGCACGTTGTGGCCGCGAAACAAGATGTACAATGCATGTAGCTGCAGACAGCCGAGAGATTTATTCGACGACTTTACTATAGTATTTTTATAAACAAAAATATCTCTCTCTCTCTCTCTCTCTCTCTCTCTCTCGAGAGAGAGAGAGAGAGAGAGAGAGAGACTCGTCGGCAAAGGCAAGGAGAGACATCCTAGAACGGCAAGAGTTGCATGGTGAAGATCATGGAGAGTCTTCTTCTCGACTGTGAACATCTTCCAGGCTCTTTCCACTCGAGGGACATCGAGTGGTCCCACGTTAAAACAACGAAGTCACACAAATCAAAACCATGAATATCCACTTTTGACTATGGCGAACAGGCGCTTGACTATTGTACCTTTTATCTTTTTGAGAAATGTATCTATTTGAATTACTAGGAATTCTTTTCAAAAATACTTCATATTTTTTGTTTTTTGTGAGACATCTCTTTCTGATTTATCTCATTCATCTTGTTCCATTCATACAGAAAAGAGTAACAAGTGAACAACTTAAAAACTGAGAAGGGATTCAAATATACAAAATGTTCCTAAACTGACGATAAAGATTTTAATGACAATTTCTTTGTAACATTTTAGGACGAAAAGTCTAATACGAGAATGCCAAGGCTTTAATAGTTTTCAAATAGTAAAAGTTTAAAGATCACGAATGACAGGGCTAGAATTTCACGAACTCAGAAATGGCAAAGTGGCAAATGATAATAATTTTTTCTTAAACTGAATACCTTTTTTTTTTGACAATAATAAAATTATTAAAAATAATCAATAGTAAAAATAGTCGAGACTTTCATTACGAAACTACTTTTGTTTATTCGTAATGAATTATAAAAATAGTTTCAAATGTTTTTATTCAATAGTTTAATACATCGATATTGATATATGTTAGCTGTCATATTTATCATATTTATTTGATTCATATGGTAAACTTCCGCGATAAAATTGGACGATGAAAATATTTTTGCTCCAATTTGAGATTGAATTTGCCATTTTGCTATCTCTGAGCGAGCGAAATTCTCTGTTATTTCTGTGACCTTTTCTTTTGAAAAACTATTATATGCCTCAACATTTTCGCATGAAATTTTCATTTTAAAATGTTAGAAGGAATTTATCATTAAAATTTTTATCACCAGTTTAGAGACACTCTATATAGGAAATATATAGGAATATAGGAATACTCTATATAGGAATAATTTGCAAATGGTATCTGCGAATGGTATCTATTATTATTTAAGAATAAACGCAATATCCTTACGATATATTACACGTTATGTATTACGCATTGTATCTAACAGCCGGGGTATCATCTCGAACGCAGCCAGAATATCTCACGGTCTCTTTAGTCCGGCTGCGATCAGTAAAATCCTCCTTTCGTCAGCATTGTTACGGAAAATCAGCGCGCATTTTTCACGAGTCGACGGACAATAGGGAGGGAATGCCGGAGCATCCGACGTTGCTTTCCATTGTGATTTTTCCGTTTCTTTCGCGAGACTCCGTCCATTTGTTCGCGGCAGATCGAAGTTTTGCGGTTGTTTCGCACGGCCATCCACGCCCGAAATGCTACAGGTACCGCATTCTGATAAATGGAAAGTCGACCGGCCACTACATACAGCGCCATAAATCCAAACGTCGCGTGATAGACGATCTTCGAATAAAGCCCTATAATTCCGGGTTATCTTATCCGCGACGTCTGTCAATAGGGTGAGCAGTGAACACTCAGAAAGTGTTTCTTGTATTTCAGTATCTTTCAATGAGTAACTGAAATCAATAAAATGGAAGAATGGAGGCGAATTAAACGTCTCGCACGAGAAAAATTTACAATTCCGCATCTTTTACGATCAACTAAATAAAAAAAAGTATCTGTGTGTAGAAGAAATGATAATGCATAAATTTTCATCTGTGAAAATCACATTAAAAGTAAATCTGTAAAGAAAGAACGGATATTGACCAAGCCCAATTTTTATCTGGCATATGCTCAGAGCATATGCCAGAAGCAACGTAATTTTTTTATATTATGTTATGTGTTAATTAAGTTAAATATTTTATATTTATATAAAAAGCAAAATGCTTCTCGCTTGTACACTATATAAAAAAAAATTAAAATGTTAGTGAAAACCGCGTTATTTTGAAGAAAACCAACGTTCGATCAAAGTGTGGCATTAATTATACAGGGTGAATTTTAATGGTTGCAACAGCTTGTCACCATGAGAGCTGGACCACACACACATATTTATATTACACTTAGGTATTTAGTATACATGAACGGGCATTATAAATATGTATGTATAGTAGAGTCGGTAACCCAGTTTTCATGGTAAAAAGCTGTTGCAACCATTAAAATTCACCCTGTATAATATTAAATGCTGCGTTTTTTCTATATAATATATAATATAATATATTTGATTATCAGGCAGAGTATAGTATCTATTTTCAGAATATATACTAAAATTGTCAACTATATATTTTTTTTAATTTTGGAGCAAAAAATTGGGTCTTATCGATACTCCTCCTTTATATGAATTGCTAAATAAAATTCGATCATGTAACGCAGTATCTGTGAAGAAAATGTAAAACGCACGGCACATCCTCGTGTTTGCGTACAGATTCTGTTGCTTCTGCTCGTCGATCTATGTGAAATCCTAACTAGAATGGATCTGAGTCATCGAAGCGTGCTTTCGAACGCGACACGAGGATCATGGCTGAGATCAATCCGTAAATTCGCTCGCATCCTCTGCCGCGTTTTGCTCTCCGCGTAATACGCTATCTTCTTGGATTTACAGTTTTCATATCTGGTGACTATCTTAAAGTAACAATTATTTGGCGAACGTTTTCGCGGGCTCTTATAAATTAATTTTAAAATTAAATCACAATGTAAAAAATAAATAAAGAAAATATTAAAATTACAGAGAGATGACAAAGCTTTAATTACGTCGAGATTAAAGCAAGTAAATTTCTGCGGAAATATACGAATTTTATACCGCGACTATATTATTAATCCTATTCGACATTATTATATTTATTATTATTAATCCCTTAGGAAAATTCACTTTAGAAAACCTTAAAATTTAATTTTACCGTAAATTTAAAAAATCCGTAAGGTAAATTTGGACACTTTAAACTTTTATTTAAGGTAATCTTAAAGG
>VBVR01006482.1:0-10185 GCA_011638315.1 Tetramorium parvispinum | reverse complement strand
GGGCGGGCGGGCAGGCGGGCGCGTGTGTGCGTGCATGCGTATTTACACACAGTGCATGAAAACTATTCCTACACGTCAACTTCCCGCACGGAAGGCCTATGGTGGTACTCAAGTAATATACGCATCCGCGCGCGCTTCACGGAGCGAGGGGAGGATCGTGTTAGGCAAACGCACGCGGAAAGAGAAAAAAAAACTCGGGGAAAGTACGTTCAACCGTGTGTGTTGCGTTCACGAAAATTGCGACCACGACCGAACTCCGAAACGACAGCGTGAGCGAACGGTGGTGGGCGTGCGTGTATGCGTGTGTAATTTCGACGCGTAGCCCTCCGCGGGTAGCAACACGCGGGTCGACCCCGCAGCACGCATACATGGGTGTGCCGTACACGAATTGGGTAACGTTACCATGCGGGGGTTGATGGCATGACGCGCTTCCACTCGAGTATCGTGAGAAAATTCTGCAAAGTTGCTGGGAGAAAGGAAGGGCGAGTAGAACGCGGAAACGCGGGGCGGGTGGGACGGCAGGGCAGGTCGTAATTAACGGATCGAAGATCCGTTAAATCCGGAGGATCGAAAGTGGGCGAAGCGCGTGGATGTTATTAAAATGCGTTGAATTAAAAAAAAAATCAAACTGGGGATAATTTTCTGAATACTGCAACGTTTATCAGATATCTCTATATACGTATATACAAATTATACAGTCCCTTAATATTAATTTATTTCATAACGATATGATAGTTATAAAGATAGATATGTTATTAAAATGCGTTGAATTAAAAAAATTTAAACAAGGAAAAATTTCTGAAAACTACAACAATTTATCAGATATCTCTACATATAGCAAATACACAAATTATACAATCTCTTAACATTAATTTATTTTATAGTGATATGATAGAACAGAATTAATTTTAAGAATTTATTTACGTCTCTCTCTATTTCAAACAATGAAACTTTATTGTTTATCACGTCTAACATCACGATGTGATATTCAAACAAATGATTAATTAACTAAAGATTCTTGATATTAACCAGTAAAATTAACAGTAAAGTAATGAAAAATGAGCATGGAGAGTTAAACGCGGTTAGTTGTGCGCGAGTTATATAACAGTTTAATTAATAATGTAATTAATAATTTAATGCAAATTATAAATCGTATACATTTTGGCTGTATTTTGAGTCATCTTCAACGACGGTATAATATTAGCGGATTTCAAAGCGACAAGAAAAGACGCATTACGATTGTAACATAGGATATTCGTATGGCGTTTCGAGTGTCGGAAATAAAAGCCTCGAACATGGAATTTATCCGATTGCGTCCCCGTTTCGACGTTGCTTTCACACGAATTTTCAATTCTGCTCGTAAACCGCGTATTCCCACTCGAGACTGGCCGAAAGTATGCGGCATCGTGCCTCTTATCTGCGTCTAAAACCGGAGGAAAGAGTCGTGATAAAGCGGACGTTGGACGCGGAGAAAAATCGCTTCCACGACTATACGTGTGAGAGGGAGTGCGCGCATACACGTACATACGCGCGTATGCACGTATGTGCGCGATGCGTGCAGCGGGCGTTTTCCAACGATGACGATTTCAAAGTAGAGGGGATCGGGAAGGCGAAGAAAACGAGAAAGAGAGAGAAGAGAGAAAGAGAGAGAGAAAATAGGGGAGTGGGAGAGTGGGAGAAAGAGAGAGAGAGGAGGAATGCGACTTGGTAAGGTGAATCTTTGTCCTGTTGCGCCATCGAATTTTACCTTATACTCGGAGGTAGCGCGGGCAGATGCTATGGGGGCTATGACAACAACCGGTGCATAAGCGGGTAGGTCTTGATCACCGCGGGGTGCATCTGTCGTACTTTGTACTCGTGACGCATCCCACGATCGCGTTATGATATTTATATAGGCCTGTGCTATTTTGTTTACGAATTGATTTCATACGTTATGGAAAATCGATTTGTAATGCACGTGTAATGATCGAATTAATGGCCCCAATCGCAATTGATTTTTACGAGAGAGTTTATTGCGCAAATTCACGCTGTCTCAATTTTAAAGATATATATTATATCGTACGTAAGACGAGATAATTAATGGAAAAATATCGTCGTTTGTTCGGCCTCCTGAGGTCCAATTTGCAAAAATTTCTTCCTTTTCAGTAGCCTTACAATTGCAAATCGGTGTCTGAATGCACGTGATGAGCAACATCTTGCTGTGAGCTCTTAGAGAAACCATCATAAAAATTATTTGCGTCACGCCAAACACTTTTCTTGTCTGTGTACCTTTGCAAAGTTTTATGTCTATCGTAAATAAGTACACGTGACCCTGAAAACGATTGACACTTTTAGAATCAATACTTTCAGTATAATAAACAAAATTAAAACTCTATTGACCAGAAAGGAGAAATAATTTTCTTCTCAAAGCGCTTATTTTACTATTTTCTGTGGTTATATAATAGTATACATTTCCAATACATTGCCAATAATGTCTTATAAATGTTTTATAATTTTATAAAACATTATAATGTCTTATAAAATTTTACAAGATTAGATAATAATATTTTACCTGAGGGCAATGAAGAAAAACTTTCATGGTCGAAAAAACAAGCGAAATAGATATCTCTCATTGTCGATAAGAACATTGGGAAAACGTCACGCATTATCGCAAAGCGATAGAGAAATGTGGCGCCGACTACGACTTCTTTATCATATAGTTTGGTAAATCGTCATAAAATTTCTATCCGTACGTTCCGTACGTTCTATCTTCGATGTGTTCACAATGATGGCAATAGCAAACGATAACATTTCTTTGGCGCAACTGTGCATACAAGCATCGATACTATATCATAATAAATGATTGATTGCTTGAAATCTCATATGACCAGGAAAACTTATAAAATGACATCGGAGGATTTTCGCATCTTGGGCCAATAAACTTAAATATGTCCTGTTACTAGTTGGAAATTTAAGTATGCTAGAAAATCGTAAGAGGCTATGTTTTAACAAGCAGTTATGCAATCACAAAGTGGGAGATAAATTCCGCCAAAATGCAACAAATATGATAAAACGAAAAATATGGTAAACATAGGAGTACAGGAAACGCGTTCCAAAAAAATTAAAAATGAAGAAAAATGTAATGAAAAAAAGATGGTTTTATTTCAAATGAACAATTAAGTACATAACTAATATTCCATTGTGATTGCATATTTTTTGAGATTCGTACGTTATTAAAATTGCAACAAAATTAAAAAATATTATTAGACAGTTGGTCAGAAATTTAAAAAAATTGATATTATTCCACGATGTGAAACAAGGATCGAAACCAGTATAAAAAAAATACCGAATATAGATACGCATATGGATGCACAGGTATTTATCAATCTTGTATGTTAACGTTTCTTCCTAGAGCGAGGATCATTAGCGCTTTTTCACGAGCGCACTGGTCGCAATCTACCTCAAGCACCGTGACTTCGATCTCGAGATCGAATTTTTGATCGACACAAAAGTCGGCAGCTACGATCAAAATGGGAAAGGGGACGAGAAATTTTTTTCTCCTTGAGCATCCTGAAAGAGAAGGCTCCCCCTTCGTTACGGCATTACGCCGACGAGCGAGAAAGGACGAGGTGGAAACCCTATAAAGAAAAACAGGTTCCTCATAAGCCCCGGAGATGCTTGCTATCGCGCCGTTGGCTTTTCGGGTTCTCGCCCTCTCTCCTCTCTCTTTTTTTCCTCCTTTTTTCCCCGCTCTCGTCCCCCCCGATCTTTCTCTTCCTCGCGAGCGAGAAATATGGAGATGTGTGCGATGTGCTCCCCCCCGGCTCCCCCGCCCGTTCAATGTCCATCGCGTGCGCGCGTATACGAGCGTGTGTGCGTTACGCGTGCATGCGCGAGCGTAACGTCGATCGCCGTACGACCTGGTGTGTTAATCGTGCCCGGCGGATATCTCGTGGCACGCGATTTGCCGATTCCTCTTGTTTCCATCACGGGCGCGAATCGGACCGCACGGTTAATTAACGTTAATTACACAAACGCGAACAACGCGTCACTTAAACGGCCCCGACGTATATATCAGGTCAATAATCGTGCGTTCACCATGCCGTCCATTAACGCGCCCGACTGTATTTGGACTATTCACGGACGGAACGACGCGGCCTCGCCCTTTGCCGGCCACATTGCAAGGTCATTGACCCCGATCGATGATCAAAACTACCTGCTGACACATTGTCGCCAGCACAATGGACCAAATATCCGTCGTCTGGTGGTGCAGGCATCCCCGGTACACACCCCACAGTCCCCACAAGCCCTGCGCGCGGCAAGTGCAATTATGCCTTATGCCTGAAAGAGAATTAGGCCTTCGCTTTCTTCCTTTTTCTCTCTCTTTCTCTCTCCCTTTTTTCTCTGCCTCTCTGCCTCTCTGCCTCTCTGCATATCTGCCGATCCGTTCTGCCTTTCGGCGCCTTTACAATTTACTGACCATTGACCGTAATACCCTATTTACCGAGCGGCTGTAACAGGTGTTGCGTAGGTCTCGCGCGGTCTCGTTCGCCGTTGCGCGAAATGCAGAACGGTACGGGAGCGCTTCCGGGTGAAATGTGGGTCATGCGAAGGCGATCTCGGAGGGGAATTCGCGACCGATTCTCCATCCTCGCAATTATGTCATGCAGCTACGGTCAATAATGGAATTATCGCACGATACATTTGTGCGTTTCAAGAAATCTAATTAAAAGATTTAAAGTAATATCAACATGCTTCTGTAATTTGTGTTTCGTTAATTTAGAAAAGATGATTGCGCGATAAAAAGAGCTAGAAGAGTCATTTCATTTTTATTAAAGTGAATTGCGTCATTAGCATTTTAATTTATACAAAATAATTCTTCAACCTACACTTTATAAAATGTGAGTTTTATTTTTTATTAGGAAGGATGTTGTAAACTGAATATACTGTTTTCTTTCTCTTTTTCTATTTATCTCTCTAATTATTTATTTATTTACTTACAAAAATTTTACTTACAATTCTTTATTTATTTACAAAAATTTTAAATGGAAAACAAACGGCCAAATAAAATAGATAACAAACTTTGACATTCATTGTATAATTTTTACGTAAACGCGCCCTTCCTGTTCGCAGGAAAGTGAAAGGTCAAAACTAAAAAATCCCGTAGCAATAGCTTAGTAAAATCCACGCTCAGCTCGCCGACTTCCGCCGATCATCATCCGGTCACGAAAAAACATGGGTGGTATCCTGCCATTAAGCCACTGAATTCTTAAATAACCATATCTCATACAAACATATTGCTCGTATCTTGAGGACGTATGCGATGAATCACAAGTAGCTTATTTTCAAAATTGCACGCGTACATTCGACCATTCACGTACATACACCAAAAATATATACATATATAAACGTGTCGTGTGTGTATGTGTAACAAATCACAATCATGTCTTTGATAAATCGTCAATCATTGATGATAATGCGACACATATTGTTTAATCTATGACGTTATTATTTTAACGCGTTTCCATTCACTTCAACGTAATAATTTCATTGTGATTAAAAACAATAATAATAATTACACAATATTTATATTATATTATAATTATATAATACTTACGAGTTGGAATCTCGCTAATAACTGTAAATATGATGGAGCCGGATTTAGAAGCTAAGTGCATCGGGTTGGCTTAAAGAAAATCTACCAGCGAGACAAAGTGTTGGGTAAAAAAGCATTCACCGTTTGCCGGACCCTGATATTCTCAAGACGCTGGCAGATCCCCTAGATGCCACTTATAATTTGGATTAGATGAAACAGCAGGTACGAGCAGCTGTATCAAGCACGTGTACTGCAATGTACTAACAAGAAGTAGCACTTTTCAAAAATGTATTATTAAATTTTTTATAATTTTTATTAGAAGAGAAAAAGATGCTTCGAACTTAAGAAATATCTTCATATCTTTTAAGAATTAATCGTTCACTCTTTATTTAATGTTCTTTTATGCGAATAAATAACATAACTATGAATAATAAAAGATGCAGTTCATAATTGTTAACAAGTATTAATATTATAATAATGAAATTTAGTGATTATTATTATTATTATTATTATTTGTCAAACGCGGAATGGTATTATGTAATATTTGATTACATAATATTAATAATATTATATTAAAGGTTTTTGCAATATATTATGTCTTTATGCTATATATGGTATCAATCAAAAATTTTTTGAAATATTTTGTGCAATTTGGATCGAAATATTGGATCGTCTGTATTCATCTGGATTCGTTTGATCCGTTTGTATTATTGCGCAATATTGCTGCAGTTCATAAAATTGGAAGGTTACAAAATGAAAATTGTGCAAATTTTTTATTTATTTTTTTTGTGTAATTTTTTATTGACACAATATATTGCTTAAAATTTCAATATAATTCCTACATGATATTGTGTAATATTGTATAATAAATATGATTATGTAGGAGGATGTTAAGTTGGTATTTTTGCTCGAATCTATCAATTACAAATTTACGCATTGAACATAACATCTTACAATTCTGATCGAAATATCGTTATTTAAGCAATAGATCCACATGTCTGATATATTATGGCGTTCCAATATTCATTGTCGTTACTGAAAATCTATAGTATAAATTGTAATATACCATCTATAGTATACGCAATGTAAACAATAAATTTTTAGTATTGGCAATAAATATCAGAACGCATCCAATAATAGCACCAAGGGGTCTTCTACAATATTTGCAAGTTGCCAGTTGCGTTTTGCGATAGTTAATTGGCGTCAAATTCTATCTACACATTAAATTCTCCACTCATTGGTTGTCATAGATCGCAACTATTGTAGAAGACTCCTAATCCTTGACTAATATTGTAAGAATCTAGATGACCTTTAAATAATATTCTCATGGAGCCCCAGGTAGAACAGAAAATCATAATAATGTCAAAATGACAAAAAAATTATTAAATTATGATTGAAAGGTGAATTTTGAAATCATTATTGTCATTTTGACGTCACTTTGATATTATCATTACTTTCTATTCTGCTTGAGACCTCTCGATATCTCTCGATCAAGCAGTGCGCGATAAGGAGAGCGGGCAGTACTGAATGAGAGTGACGAATTAATCGAAAAAAATAAATAACTTGATCTAGGTATTGGTCAATTGATGAATAATTACAAAACACATTACTAATAATAGACGTATTATCGTTAAAGTTAGCATCGAGATAGAATCGCTTGCATTATTAATCAAAGCTTGACGTCGCCAAGTGGCGTCGGGGCCGACCGGCCCTTCTCTAGGAGCTGCATAATTTTAGGTTCCCGGCGTGTCTTTTCCTTCTTCTTCCTCTCCTACATCTATCTCTCCCGTTTCTTTTTTTTTTTATTCTTCGCCTCTTCTCGTGACTTTGAAAATCGGTGAAGCGCCGCGCGCAGTACGCGCTCGCGGCAACGGGGGCCGCGGGCCTCGGCGTGCCGGGTCGCAATAAAAAATAAGCGACGTGTACCCCACATATAGGGCGTGGGTTTATCTGCATTAGGCGAGTGTTAGTGGGTCGGCAACCCGCAAACCGGTCCTGGGATCACGTGGAATGCTAGCTCGCGGCAGTGTTGCCACGTGTTTTATGCGTGCGTGCGTGATTTCCTAAAACTGCATCTACCACGTACACATGGCATCTACACAGTTTCGTAGCCGGCTGGTTGCGTATGTACATGCATACATACACACACGCACGCACGCCCGCACGAACGCACGCACGCACTCACGCACTCATGCACACATGCTCGTACGCATGTGATTTTTCCCGACCTATTCGCTCGCGGCCGATGCTCCTTCGCCCTTCTTCTTCTTTTTGGCCGACGGAGCGTTTAGGCACTGAAAAAAAATTCTCCTATGATTCTCAAACCCGGGAGAGAGAATTATACTCGTGGCTTATATAATATCCGCAGAATTTATTAAATCAACATGTATATGCAATGTCTTAAAAGAACTTTTGCCTTGTAAAAGGCAATAGTTGACGAGAGACGCTACCGAATCTGTTGATAAGATAAAAGTACCATATCGGATATGTGAATTAAATCTAAACCTAGACATTTGTTATCATTTTGGTCTTCAAATACGAATATTCAAAGCCTTTCAATCACGAACATATACATAGATACACACATACATCTAATATGTATTCCATATTGCAAGAGAGTTTAAGTATTCACATTTAAAAATTAACGTAATAAGAATGTCCAGGTTTAAGTTTATGTCTGGGCATTTAATGCACACAGTTTGGTGATAATCAACATATGTCAACAAAAAAAAAACAAAAGATACGCGCATTGTTGAAATAATGTAAAAAATGTAGAATTGTGGCGCATTGAAGGAGGGAAGCCACGTCAGTTTTCAATTATGCGAAGGGCACATTTTAAGCATTTATGCAGGGAGCACGGATATCTAACAGCGTATCGCGCTTACACAATCGACGTTGTTATACACATTGTATTTGCTGCTCTGTGTACTTGGTGACTGTCAGCCTTTGACCTTCCCGAAAAGGGCGTATGAAACACGAGAGCAGCAAATCATAAAACGAGATCGACCACACTTATCTTATTTCCTTAATTTAGGAAATTCTGGTTGTTTATTTGAAGATATTTTATAAGATAAAGAAAGAAAGATTTGAAAGTAAACAATTTTCTGATCTGATCTGATCTGTAGCGATAATTTTGGGTTTACGATGAGAAAAGGCACATTATCGCAATACCGCGTTTCAATCACGTGCATTCGGCGTCAGGAATGCGTTAACGCACGACGTTGCGCATTCGAGATTCGGAGCGTGTCTGATGGTCTGGCCGTACGTGCTGACCTGTGTAAAATACTAATTGTAAGTATAAAAATCGTAAAAAGTCAACGACAGATTACGCAATGTCCGAATAGACAAAAGTAAGATGTACAAATCCTGAACTTTTTAAAGAATCCTCTTAAACTGCATGAATATTTTACGCGGTTACGCTCGGATATATCTTCGCGAGAACATTTTTACACGACTACCACTATTACTCCTTATCAGTCTCCAAGGATTATGGCTCTTCCGGCTTACGAGAACACTCGTCTCAACCAAGATGAGCATATCCTACTCATGTTCGAAAAGACTAAGAAAAAATTATGACTTGTCACATTTTAAAGAAAGGGAAAAAATTTATACAAAAAAATTAGTGATCATTTAATCGCGCATTGATAAAAAAATCTTTGTATCTGTAGAATCACGCATTTCTCACAAAAACAGCGTGTTATATTACAACATAAGAAAAAAAGGAATATATTATAGGAAAATCAAAGTACGAACAATAAAAGGTTATCATTAAACAAATTTCTAGTTTATTATGCAAAAAGACACAAAATGAAATAACGTAATAGATCTAAAATTAATTTCTATGCTCAACTGAACTATCCAATTTTGTCGAAATAATCATATTTAAATATTTACACATGTCAATAAAAGGAATGCTATACTCGTCATAAATAAAGAATTCTACATAAAAAAAATTAAAGAATTATTGAACGATAAGAAAATATCTGTTCAATTTTTAAAGAAAACCTTTCGATAGAAAAGAAAAACAAACAATGACTAAATTCCCAAAAGCGCATATAAGGATAAAGTCGAATAATATCATCCACGTAAATTATCACTGATAATGTTTCGTAAAGATAAAATTGGTCGAAAATATACTAAACTAGACGCTAAACGTGTAGAAAAATATATTATGATTATAGCGTTATGGAAGCACATTTGATACAAGAGATACATTTAAGTAGATTGTTATTTGAAACATTAAGGAATAACAATAAAATTTAACATCCCATAAAGTGATGTTAAATTAAAATATTCTTTTAATGTATGAATATATATTTCAACATTATTGTTTTTGTGACGGTGTTTTTAGTGTAAAAGATTGTATTCAATCGCCAGAGATATGTACAATACTGGGTAATAATTTCAATTTTTTTAATTAATTATATTTTTAAATTGTTATAATAAAAAAATATTTTAAATTGTATTGTGTTTAAATTTTCATAAAAAGAAGAATTGTTTTAAATATAATTATAATTTAAAAAGTTTGCCATAAATCCTCCAAAACATTTATATAAAAAATAACCCATGTAAAAAATAATAAATATACAAATAAATATACAAATAAATAT
>VBVR01006481.1:0-10148 GCA_011638315.1 Tetramorium parvispinum | reverse complement strand
TATATTGAAAGATATAGTTGAAAGATTTTTATTGATAGTTTGTTATCTGAATAATTTGAATAGATATCTGAATAAGAATATAAACTATACGATGTGTCTCTAATTACATTAATATAATAATTAAAATAAATATTTTTGTTAATTTTTGTTTATATATACATAATCTCAAGACTAGTCCCGGGATTCCGAGATTGAGTACAAAAAAATACCGAAATTCTGGGATCACCAAATCGTCTCGGGATTGAAAAACCCTACTCGTAAGAAATTTCTTAATGTCAGTTGAAAACTTGGAAAGTGCCGATCCCTTTAAATCGAGAAATAAAACTCTGGGTCAAAGAATGTTTCTCGCGAAACTTATGGTGGATGATTCCGGGACACCCTGTACATTAAGTTTCGATTAAAGGTAACGTGCTTTCGCGGTGAGAGAGCACAGAGTCCGCTAGACAAGTACTAATGCGTATAGGATACGCGTCGTTTTACTTGGTAAATCGCGGTAATATCGCGATTATGCCGGATCGGTGCAATCGGCCGGGTTATCGTCGCGTGGCAACGTGTATCGTACGCCGTGGCCGAGCCGCGCGTGGTATCGCGCATTTTCGCATGTACGGACCACGTTAGGTACTTAGGTGATTCATGCCAGCCGGAATGCCGCGATGTGGCAACGCTCACGCTCCATACGGCGCTTTAAGGTGAATCCAGACCGGGCTAGCAAGAGCGAGAACGAGCACGAACGAACAGTTGCGAACGAAGTTTAGGGAGCACTCGTGTCCTTTTCATATACCGACACCGATTTCGTATCAACACACAGGTGATGGTGAGTATATAAATTGGTTCGGTTCCGTACTCACGCGCTGCGCGAGCGCGATCCACCTCTCGTCGAAGCGAGCTCGTTCGCGTTCGTTCGCGCTCTTCGCTCTTCCCAGTCTGGAATCACCTTTACGCTACGCGCGACAGCGAGCTCTTTCGTGCTTCGCTTCGGGTAAGGGCCGGCGCGGGGAAGCGCCGCGGCACGTCCGCGGCACCACGCTTCGCTTCGCCGGTTCTCTCTCCTTTCTTCCATCCGTCCGTCGTTTCCACCTCCTTGGAAGTTGCCCGGATACGTGCCGCGCGCGCGGTGCGATTGCGTCACGTTCGATTCGCGCGCCGGCTGCAATAGAGAACGAAGCCTCCAATTCGCGCTTCCAGCTCTTTTTCGTCCTCTTTTTTCTTAAATGTATCTATCATCGTTTGTTTATATTATTTATATTTTCTTATTAGAGATTATCTTATAATAATATTTTCTCATTAAACTCTTCCGATTTTATAATTAGCACGTACAATTTTCAATGTAACTTGCATCGAAATGGAGAACAAAATTTCTCTCTCTCTCTCTCTCTCTCTCTCTCTCCGATTTGCTCTTTTTCCTTTTTTTCCTTGAGGGAAAAAAATCACATCTTTAACGCATTTATCTTCGTTTGTCTGCAAAGTTTTTTTTTTAAGTCTCCCGATTTTATAATTAGCTCAAGTTTTTAGAGCACTAGTATTTCTCATTAACACATGTGTACTTTCTGTGGAAATCTTTGAAAATTTACATTTCGTACACATAAGCGTGTCAAGTCTTTCACTATAATGAAAACTAATTGTACAAGAAAATTGTATAAGAAAACGGACTTCGGATTTGGTTCTGAACATAAATATTATACAAATGTTATTACAAGTTCAACGTCTGTAAGACGGAATTTTTATAACCTTTAGGAAATGCGAAATACCGTGTTTCCTTGTGCTTAATTTTACGTAAAACTTATTGCTTCCTGTTTTGAATTCGTCCGTAAAAAATTCTACCGCTCGCGTCAGTCGCGACGTTATGTAATTTAAGAACGTGATTTAAGAGGGAGTTCCCAGCTGGTGGGAGCTATGATTCATCACGTCACGTAGAAAATATTAAAATCCATGCAAGCACTTTTAAACGCGTCCTTGATTCGATTCTTTGCCAGCGGTCCGTGATCCTCTTGTCCATTAGACTTGAACGACCCCGTTCGCTCGTCCACGTCTCGCGGCTAATTCTCAAAGATAGCATGTATCACGTTTATTACGCTAATTAATGCTGCCGTTATTCCCGGGCGCGACGTAGTCCGGAATCCAGGAAGAAAGATAAAAGCGAATGTTTTAAGGCAGCGAAATTGGCAGGGACGACAAACACTTTCTGTTTTCGTCCACAACACGGCGAAATGCGCGATGAATATTTTTAGAGTCCAGTGTCTCTCGTACAATATCCGTAGATTGTAAATTATAGCTCTCTTAATATCAGTTAATCTTAATGTTATTGCCAATAAAGATAAATTTTATATTAAAGCAAGTCGTAAATTGCATGTAAGATTCATTAAAAATGTTAATAATTTATTCAATTAAGACCTGAGGGAGAAAATGAAGAGTTACACATATGGAAGAAAATTCTAAGGAGTAATATTATAATACTATATTATTATAATGCAAAATACACACTGTATTTACACATTTAATACACGCATTGCGTCATTTCATGCCTGAGTGCCTCTTCTTAAAGTAGCGATAATCCGTTGCGATTATTTTCCTGAAATCTGTTAAATCCGATGAACTCGTCTCATATAATCCATCGATTGCATAAGTCTGCTTGAAAAAGAGGAGAGAGAGAGTGAAAAGATTATTTATCGTATACGTAATTATAAATAAAGCCGAGATGTTTTTCAATATTTCACACCCTTGGCGTTTCTCCGTGCTTACACTAAATAACGCTCTCTCGTCGACGTAAAAGCGATCGCGCTCGTTAAAAAGGAAACTTTCTACGCGGGTGAAAGCAGCGTAGAGTAATCTCGACGAGTCCAATCTTCGATGCCGCAGATATGGAAAAATATACCGATCATCGCGATAAACGATTATTTTCTCGTGTAGTACCTACGAGCATCGAGATCCGAGGTCTCGGAAATTTCGTTTCGATATCCAGATGAAATCACGGTACCGCGACGAGTTTTTCTTTGTTATAACGAAACGGGGATTGCGAACGTAGGCGATTGGCGAGGGTGGCCGTGAGTCATCGCTCGTCCTTAGGAATATCGGATGACGGAAAAATTTTCGCATAATCGTCAGGCATCGTGTCAGACTTTATGTAGAGAAAGAAGGAGGAAATTGTGGGAGGATATAGAAAGTGCAGACGCAAATAAATCGGCTCTCACGTGAAACAGATGATGGAATCTTTTCTATTTTCCTATATTAAATATCGCAGGAACCGAAAAAAGATCCTTTCCAAAGAGATCTAAAGATATTTCTTGTTGATCGATTGATTCAATCGACACGTATTTACACGCGTGCAATATTCAGAAGTCAGTACCTTTGCGGATTGAAAGGAGTTGGAAATTTCGAAAAGCCCGGACGAGTATCCGTTACCGAATGGACACCCCGTATAGCGGTGTAACGGGGTGGGGCGCCGGCTGGCCGGCGCGCGACGCGGCGCGGCGCGGCGCGGCGCACGAGGGTGGCGTGAGTCACCGCTCGGCATTGGACGGTCGGCCGATCGGCGGTGGCGACATCCGGCGGAACCTAGCGGCGAATCGCAGCGCGGTGCAAGCGAGCGGTGGGAGCGAGAGGGAGAGACCGGAGAGAGAACAGAGAAGAGGCAGCGGCCCGGCGAAAATCAGTCGTGATCCGCCACGCCCGATGTAACGTTGTGACGAGCAGACCCAGTTTAAGCCGTAACTTCGTCCGCGCGCGATCGGCCGACGGTCAAAAGGGACACACTTTGGAACACCTGTACTCACGCCGGTTCCGCGAACGAAGATCGCCCCACGCGCGCGCGCGCGCGATCAGTTCGTCCGCGTTCTGGTGCGCGTTACAAACCTGCGAGAGGAGAAGAGCCGGTTCCGAATCGCGTGCGCGCGAATTTGCTGGTGAAAAAGAGGGAAAGAGAGAAAAAAATTTCGTCGCCCAAGTCTCCCTGGCGACAACACTTCCGTTTGCGGAGCGAGCTTCCGGCGACACGAGTGGTGGTGCGTTGCAGATTCCGTTGTCCGCGATCGGCCCGAGTCGGCCGGGATCGTCGGTCGTTACTAGCAGAGTGAGTCATTGCCGTTGTTGCAACTTTTCCTTCGCTCTGACCCCTTCGCGTCCTTGCTATCCGAGACAGTCGAAAGTTTTGAATCTGTACCCGTGATTAACGTTCTTCCCCAGCCAGCGCAGAATATTCTAATAATATTGCAGCGAGGTAATAGCATCGTAACATTCCAGTTGTGTTGCGAGAATCTTGCTGGAATATTCTACGTTGGGTCTTTTCTGCAGAACTGAAGAGAGAGAGAGCGATTTTCATCGCCGCGAAAACATCGTTAAGATGAATTCTTGACAGGATACTTGATCAAAATGATCTTTGAGTTGGAAACTTTGTTTGATGAATAACGAACTTTCGTTAAATTATTCAAGTTTTCTAGCAGCACGTGTTTTGCTCCCTGATGTTCGCAGCTCGACCAAAATATGCCGTTTTAGTTTGAAAAACCAAGTTTAAGCTATTCTCATTTTTACGTTTTATGACGAAATTCTATTTAAAGCTATTGTTTTTTACAAAAACATTGAAGGTGACTTTCTCAGCAATGAAATTACAAGTTCTCGAATATCAAAATCAAAATTATCGAGAAAGATTTGCCCGAGAATTCGGATCGAAAAAAATAGAAAAAATTTTAGATGTTACATAGTAGTCGGAGGACTTTTTCTTCCTTAGTAACAGTACGATGACTAAATCTTTCTCACGTAATTCCTCGGGCGCGTTATCTTTGAAGCTTTTACAAAGCTAACAAAGTAAAAAATAGACACGAAAACATTCTTCATCTACCGATGAAGAAACGATTTCTTATTTTTCACTTATAATGCTCTATTTTGATTCGATTTCTTATTTTCCACTTATAATGCTCTATTTTAATTCGATTTCTTATTTTTCACTTATAATGCTCTATTTTGAATATTTTTTACCGCTATTTAATAAAATTGCAAACGCAATTTGAAATTGTCTATTTTTTTAGAAATTTGTAAACTTATCTTAAAAATTATATTTAGTTGTATCTAGTTATACTTTGAGTACGTTCCATTTTTATCGCTCATAACATTGGTAGAATCATTTCATCCTTATTTATTGCTTGCTAAACGACAAGGATGAAATGATTCAACGATCATTGTGGGCGATAAATGAAACGCACCCTTTAAAAGTTAAATTTTTTGTCTATATATTGTGTATCAAATATAAATGCGCGTGAAGAATATGAGGAAGGGGAAGGCATTCGGTTGCGCTCTCGATAAACGAAGAATGCCTCTCGTGCAGCAGTGTACTTGGATGCGTTTCCTTTTTGGATACGACACTATTATGATTCGTGCAGAGTTATTCACGGGCGAGCATCCGGCTTAGGAATCTGGTGAATCGGAGCGTTAGATCGACGGAGCCCGAAATGCGGCGGCGGAGCCGCAAAGTCGACGTCGACGGTCAGGTCGCATTCGCACCTCGTCGAGAAGAGAGAGATCCCCCGCGATCGTTTTTTAAATCACCGGATACGTGATAACGGGGCAAAATGTTGATTTACTCGGTACTTGCGCGAAGAGGCAAACCTTAGGCGGACGCGCAGGCAGTCGGCTCCGATGAACATTGGTTCAACGATCGTTCCGCGAGCGAACCTGGATATCTATGTGTGTGCCATCTACATAATTCATATCGGTATAGAGCAACCGTTTTGACGAGGGGAGCAGAGGAAAGAAGAAGAAAAAAAAAGGAAATTGCCGATGGTGTTTTGCGAAGAATTCGTGACTGAGATGAAGAAATCGTCGTGCGAATTCCTATCGGCCGGCCGAACGAGACGACCGATGTATAAGGGAATAGCCGCCGAATGTCTCTTTCTCCTTGCGGTCGCCGCGTCGCGTGGATTACGCGTAATCCAATATTTCCGTGTAATTTATATCGCCGTTGGCTGCAAAGACTCCGCACGAGTCAATCCCGAACTTCGTAACCGATCGTACTGAAAGAAACTTTGTTTTCGGTGTCTTGGCTGAAATATAATGGGAATGCTGCGACACTTAAAGTTACAGACGAGCGATTTTCTCGCGACCATTTTTCAAGCCTCGTAATATTTCGAAAGTTATTAATTCAAACGACGTACTTTTAGCGGTCATACCGTTCAAAAATGGTATCGACGTCGAGCCGCGTATTCATTCCTCATGTGGATCTCGTTAGTCAGTTCGTGCGACTGAATTATAATCGCGAGAATAAATTAAAGAAATCGTTTTTAATTCACTTAACGTCGACGGATTTCCAAATCCTATATTATCGTCATTATTTTATGTCGATGTATATTTAACATGGAACATTATACATTTATCACACTTTTTTATCAACAAATTTTCCAATCGATTTGTGAAATCGACTTTAGTGGAAAAATGTAACCTATTTTTTATTCTAAAAGTAATTAACATTTAATTTTTAATTACACATATATGTATATTTTACTTGTATCTTTAGATATGAAATCTAAAGTGTTATATAAATGCGCAATTAGGTTGTTTTTTTACTTTCAAACTAAATCTCTATTGTAGTTTGCTATCCAGCAACTCTGAAAATTGAGTTTAAAAGAAAGTCTTTAGTGATTTTCGATATGAACTAAAAAAACTCTCTCTCTCTCTTTCGCTTAGAAGAATTTCTAATTTTTACTTAAACTTCGAGATCATGCTTAAGAAAAAAATTATTTACTTAATTTACTTGCAATAATATTTAAAACTTATACAATACTAGTCTCTCTTTCTCTCTCTCTCTCTCTCTCTCTTTTTGACTATGTGTTGTAAGTACAATGTATTTTTGAGATTTTGAATTTGAACTTTCGAAGAACTGGAAATGCGATACGAGAAATCTTTTTTTTATAAGGCTCAAAAAAATTTATCGCTTTTCCGAAAAAAATTTTAGGTGATTTATTCTAAGGGCTTCTTTATAAAGTTAGGGCCTAAGCAGAATGGCTGATTTATCATGTTTTATGGTTTAAGACAAAAACTTATGTCCAGTTCTACCAATGCAGATTAACTTAATCTCGGTTTAACTTTTCATCTTTTTCTAATTCTTAGGACTAAAAAAAGATAAAAGATAAGTTAAATTAAAATTAAAGTTAATCTACATTGGTAAAAATTAAACCATAAAACATGATATGTCAGCCATTCTGCTTAAGCCCTAACATATCTTATATGATATCAATGGTATTTCTAAATAAAGTAGATATATAAGATATTAATCACAGTTCAAGTTTGTCACTTTTCCGAAAAGTTCTAATTGATCTAGAACTTTCTGAATTTACTCCAAGTTTTTTTTTTCCTAGAAAAAGGAAAGTTAATTTTGAAGGTGTGCTTTCCTAAGGTAAGTATGTGGTGGATGATTACAAAATAAAATAATGTAAGATATAAACATCCATGATTTGATTATCAAATTGCGTGTTAACGCTATCTACACAGTCACTTAGGGCTGTAAGACTATCCTTCAACTCGCCATGTGGGATATGTTGTTACGTGTCTACAGCCCATCGAGCTAGGATTGTAAAGTGGCGTGCTGTCATGTGGTTATCTCTGCACAAGACTTTCATTCATCGGGTAGCTCTTATCGTAGCTTCGCTATCAATGTACGCAACCGGCCACTATAAGTGACCTTGGCTAGCTGTCGTGACAATTGCGTTGAATAGATGAGAAAAAGACGATTAGCATTCATTAAACCTCTAACAGCGAAATTATTAGATAAAGGCCGCCCAGATTCGTTTAGTAAAATTTTTTCCCGTCAAAATAACCCCTTTTTATTAAGCTTTGATTTTATCGTACATTGTTACCTTTTTTTCTTGAAACTATATATATATATATATATTGTATACAAAAGCGATAAAAAGACATTATTTATTATACCAAATGAAAAGAATAAGAAATAGAATAAAGAAATATCAAGCAGTGTAAATGAGGTTTAAATAAAAAAAATTTTTTTACGATTTAACACGGAAAATACTGAAGATCTGGATCCATATACAACTCTCCCAGGCTTCGTGTCAGGCGAGGGTAAAAGAGGGATAATCGTTGTCCTGCGGCGATAGCCGACATCATTTGCGCACGTTCTCGCCTTCGTTTTCTCGTTTGCCCTCCCCTTGTATGTACGTTAATGATGCGACACGCGCTCGTTGAATCCTGAAGGATGAACAATCGATAGCGCGCGTAATGAAGTTTTTCTCTTCGTTGCTCTTTTTCCAGTAATATCCTTTCGCCCGAAAGACGGACGAACCTCGTAATTTTACGCTGCCGCCACGGCAGTGATTCGATTATGAGCACGTGCTCGCCGAGAATAAGTACCTGCCAATTATCGCACCTGCCATCGGCTCGTACATATTCATCGTGAACACATCCGATTATCGATCGATGCGACATCGGTCCCCATGGTCGTCCAATGCGTCATCCAGTATGCCATCCGGACGTTCCCAATGACCCTTTGCATTAATGGTGTTTGTATCATTGGTTGCCAAGTCTTATAGTGATAATCTATTCCCTGTTTCACATCTGCTTATCGCTCTTCGATCGAAGAGATCTTATCTTTTTAATGGGCCCAGAAGCTCTTTTTACGATAAAACGTTATTCTAAGAGTATGAATTAGGGCTGTTACAACTTTTTACAACTTCGAAGTTTCGAAGATTGGAAGCTTCGATGCTTCGAAAGAATCGAAGTCAACTTCAAAGATTCGAATTTTCGAAGCTTCGAAACTTCAAAGTTGTAAAAAGTAACAACCCTAGTATGAATATTATCGGCAGGATAGCGGTAGATACGGCAAACCGATGGAAAATTAATATCCTTCCTCTCCGTTCCCTTCGCCCAGATGGCGAGCGAATGCTCCTGCGGTGTAATAAAGTCACTAGAGCGCAAATCCAAGAGAATGAAAGAGAAGACGAGAGGTGAGCGCGAGAGGTAAGCGGCAAACGAGGCAAGGGGAGAAACGAAACTAAAGAGAGAGAGAGAGAGAGAGAGGGAGGATAAAGGAGCGATGGATGAGAGGGAGGACTACGCAGGCGTCGATAGGCGGCATAGCGCGTAGGTCAACGTACTTTCTACCAGGGCCGCACGATATATTGCCCTATTGGTACCTTCCCCGATTCGGCGAACCTGTCGCAAAATTTCCGGCATACGCTGCGCGCAATATTGCGAGATCTCCGTTCGCCTGAATTGCTGTCCAATGATAATGACCGATGCGTCGTTCTCGATTGACATTCGAATACATGCGATACCCGAATTTTCGACATTCTCTGATATACCATGCGAAAAACATACATAAAAACAGGATCTCGCATGCAAAATCGAACATTAATCGCGCAGAGAAACCATGGATCTGATCTTTGATTTAAAATGAAGGAAAATAGGATTGGTAAACGATATATATCGTAGGAATTTATTTTTTAAACTTAAGGGTTGAACTTGAAAAGGATTGGAGGCTTTCTTTTTATTTGGAAATGTCGTTTAAGAGGCGAGAAATAAGTATGCGTTAAATCAGATCCAAATCAAACAAACACAAGTGAATAGCCTTGCTTCAATGAATGTGAAAGGTGCCAGGAATACCAGCGACGCTGTTCGAACTCATTGATGCAACTTGTTCATTCATGTTCGTTTGCTTAGTCTGAATTCCCAACTTTGTGCGGCATTTTCAATACTCTCCTAAATTTCTTATCCCTTGGACAAAACATAATGACAGAAAAAAGTTAACCAAAAATAAAAATATTAAAAGATCTGATTTATTCATAATTTATATGAATTGTTTCATATAAAACGTTTTTGTGCAGTAGCAGCGATATAAAGAAATGTTCTGTCCATTCGTTACGGGATTCGTTACGATGTTACGGGACATTCGATTATATCTGTGAATATTCGTATGTAGAAACCGGAAGTGGTTATTCTCACTTGGAGAAGTAAACGCAATACTCGGTAAAAGTACTGTGAAGTTTAAAAGTCAAAACACTGCGAGACATTTGAATATTTAAAAGACATCCCCAAAAGAGAATATCTCATTAATCTCAGAAAAAGATAATCAATCGCGTTGCATCCAATCTGTAGTAGAAAAGATAAAAAGACTCTGCAATTGTTTTTTTACAAAATGCGGTGGATAATAAAAT
>VBVR01006480.1:0-10186 GCA_011638315.1 Tetramorium parvispinum | reverse complement strand
ATCGCTTTGTCTCCCGTTAGACTCTTGCGTGCAGATACAGATATCCTACTTTCTTATTTCACTGTGTTACCTTTGCTGAATTCTAACGAACGGAATGTCTCTGTTAAAGATTACTGTTGACTTCGGTATATTGGCCCCAAAGCACCAAATGCAAATGGCAGTAGTTACGGCCATTATAGCCGCAGCTTCGGATATAAGGCAACTGACAATATTACAGCATCCACTTGTGGAGACGTTTCTCAGACTAAAGTGGGCGAGATTAAGGATACTTTTCTTTCTTCTCATACTCGTACACTTGTTTTTCGTCATTTCCCTTTCACTTTATGCCATAATGTTATGCCAAATGGAGGTTAACGATGCTAATCACGTGGTGACTCGAAGAATCCTAGCGATCTGTTCCTGCATTCTTTTGTTTCACAATACGGTTCAAATTATATTAGAACCCAAGTAAATATGCATCCGTGCAATGAAAATTTGAATTTTTCAATTGATTGAATTTATGACTCGACATACATTCTCAAACATTTCAGGCATTATCTGAGACAATTCGAGACATGGTTGTCACTCATATGCGCCATGCTATCCTTGGTGGCGTCGATAGCGGGCGAGTTTATAAAGTGCTCAAAGGAAGAACACGAGTCTCGACATTGCTTACACTGGGTGCTACATTTCATCAGCATCGCAATCTTGCTGAGTTGGATGCAAATAATGTTGATAATTGGTCGAGTTCCAATGTGGGGATATTACGCGCTCATGTTTTCCACGGTGTTGAAGAACATTCTAAAAGTCAGCTGTACTAATTAACGAACTCTTGTTTTTCTCAGAGCAAACTATTTACATTCTACAAAAATCCAATCACAAAATACAAAAACACAATTGGCATTTCGAAATTTTCTGTTATAAATTCGTATTTTCTTTTAAAGTCATCGCGCTATTTATAAACGGACACTTGACGTACGATGAGAGTAATTCAAAACATTGCGATTATCCTTGTGTATAATCATTGAATCATCGTTCAGACTAGTAATCTTCTATGACGAATTCTTTAATCACAAGTGTGACTATAATAATTTTGAGAGAAATAAATCCAGACTTTATAAAAGTGTCGATGATATCACATTCATCTTACGCATCATTCTTGCTATTAGAACCGACATATATCTAAAGCTTTTATTTCTTTCTAGGTTCTCTTGGCGTTTGGCTACTTAGTTGTTGGATTTGCGTTGAGCTTTGAGATTTTGTTTTATGGAAATGAGCAGTTTCCTGATTTTTGGAGGTCTATGGTAAAAACTGTGGTAATGATGATGGGCGAGTACGAGTACAAAGACCTGTTCAAAAACAAGAACGACAAGGATACTTTTCTCCCAGTCACAAGCAGACTTGTGTTCTTTGTTTTCACTATGCTTGCCAGTATCGTTTTGATTAATCTCATGATCGGTCTGGCGGTCAACGACATTCAAGGTCTCGAAAAGGAGGTAGGATGAAATCGAGCTAGAGTCTCATATTATTCAACAGAGGATAGTCTCTTAATTGTCAAAAGCTACATTAAGCTAACCTAAGCTATGCAATAGATCGATATATGCAGATTAGTTAAGATTAATCAGCATCGGAATTAATATTGTCGCATAGGGCCACATACGTCGATTACTGAAACAAGCGGAATTTGTCGCACATTTAGAGAGGCTGACGTCACACAGAATCTTTCGCAGTAATTGGCTACATCCTCGCTTAAGAATGCTGTTGCACTCAAGACGCGATATTCCCACAAAAATTACGTTAGTCTCACGTGAAAATTATTTTCATCATATGAGTCACACACAGTTTACAGAATCGCCTCCTAAGATTCCCGCCGATCTAATAGATGCTTTATTTTCGTTATCCACCAAGACACCTTTCAAGAACGATAAGTATGGGTTATACAATTTGCATAAAGTACATTTTTTTTTCGTATTTAAAACATTGAAAATTGAAATTATCTTTAACACAGTGCCGTATTATTTTTTCAGTTTGGTGAACAAAAATATAGAAATTAGCGATATGAAGATGACCTCCATCCTATCCAATTTAGAAGAACAAATCCGGGAATTGAAAATATATTGTTATCGTAATTTGGCGAATCGAAGATTGTCAAAACGACGCAGCTTCAAAAGAAAATCTGTCCAAAAAAAATGTGTAAATATTTAAGAATATTGCATATACGCGACATTTATTTTTTAACATGCCGGACACAATGTTAGTGTAGTAATATTGCTGGCAGCAATATTATAACCATTAAATAAAGTATCGTATAAAATTTCATTTTACCTCATTGTATAATATTTATAAATGTAAAACAAATTTAATGTTTTTTTACAAAGTAAAAATTGAAAAAGCAAAATGCATCTGTACAACAATACTTGCCTATAATGGTAAGTCAGTGATCCGTCTTATCTTTTCAGTACAAAGAGACTTAACAGATATACCATACAGATGTCACCACGGAACTGTTGAAATTCCGATTCTTTGCAGCTATCCGTTTGGAATTTACACTCGCGATCCATATCGACGATTTTAACAAATTTAAATCTACTATTCAATTTTTATTCATTGTTGATTTTACGTATGCCTTTCCTTTTATCGTTCAACTAATCAATTTTGATGCTTTTACATAGAAGCATAACAGTGGAGACATACAGATCCGTATTTAGAACGCGCTTTTATCAATAAATGCGATTTATTTCTGAAATTTTATAGTATAAAAATGAGAACTGTATGCTAATTTACGCGCATTTATCGATAAAAAAATTTGAATTATGAATATATAATACGGGTCCTAGACTCTAAGCCTTATTTAATTTCACTAAGGCATAATTTAACAATGATTAGGTGAGATTTATGCGTAATCACCGATAAGACTGAATTACACAGTAATTAACGATATTTACAGTAATATATAAAACGTACGATGTTAGATCATCGTTTCGTCATAGCGTTCGAATGCGACACGCGCTGCCGTACCTTTGGATATATCCGCGATATTAAAGGTTTTTATTTTTCAACTATATGTATTTAACAGGCGGGGAGGAGGAGGGGGGGGGAGGATTTTGCGTGTTCGCGTCTCCATATATCCAACTACTAAATAGTCGCGTTATTACTCGCGATGCAGCAGCGGCCGAGAATTACGCAGCCGAAAAATATTGCGGAGCATAAATTATAAGCCGAATAAGTATATTTGCAAAATGTACGCTCTTTCCCAACGGTTTACGTGATATGGCGGCAGCAAGCTCCCACCATAAAACGCGCAATTTTGCAATCTTCTTCATTTCTATTTAATTCTTCATTACATATATATATATATATATATAAAAGACTTGGATAATCATTTTATGGAATTCCTACCAATAATACGGAGAATAAAAATCCATATCATAAAAGGTACAACACCATGGAACTTTCCTTAAATTCTGTTTCGCGATAATATGGTTATTTGATTGCGTCATACACAGGAAATCGCAGTAGAAGGAATATATCGAAAGATTTAAATAGCGCACTCATTTTTAAGCGTATATTAATTATGTAATTCTGTGCTCCATATAATAGATTTGCTGCACTCGTAAAGTTTACGAAACTAATTAAAAATTTATCAAATATGAAAAAGGGCCGTACTCGCAGAGAGTGATGCGGCTAAAATTTAGTTTGGGCAACGGTCTAAAAAGGAACAACGGCGGCAAAAAGCGAGAGTCGAAAAACTCGCTGAAAGAGACTCGCGAGAGGAGGCGGCTCTCATCGGCGATGCGAATTTAGATGCTTTCATGACGTATTAAATTCGCTTGTATGCCGGGGAGTCCTGTATATGTTTCAGCGGCACGCATCCGCGCGATTCGGCGGGTATCGTCGTAATTTCGGAAGAGCGTCGGAAATACGCGGGCGAGCTGTTTTCTCGATTTTGCGCCGTCATAGGAAGCACGGCTGTTTCCGAATTTTCTCTCTCAGCTCGTACATAATTTTCAGAAATTCGAAACGCGAGCGCGCGCATTCGATGCGATCTCTCTTCACGAATTACGGTACGGAATAAAAGTACACAGGAAGATTTATATGCATGACAATATCTCTTTCTCTTTATCGCGCGCACAAATCGCGCACAGTACAACTATTTCGATGAAATTCTATTACGTAAGAAAATTCGTCATCGCCATAATGCTTCCTGCACTGTAAATTCCTATGGATTGCCACTGCTCCTACTTAATATTCGGTTAATTTGACTAAAACAATGAGATGAAATTAGCGACATATTGAGTAAATCTTACCCAATTATTGTTAATTTATCCAATTTAACTTATATGTTAGTCAATCTTTTTTTACCTTCCTTAGTCAAAATTAATGATAATACTGAGTAGGAACAGTGGCGACCTACGGAATAGTTAAAAATGACTCAAATTGAGTGTACGTTAACCCCACGAGTCTAACAGTGTGAGAAATCAGTTTCTCGTATTCATCGATAATTGGCTTGTGATATTCAATTTCCACAACAACATGTAATTTTCGCAGCGCGAGCATTCATGTTAAGCTGGCGCAGTAACATATCCTTTCGACAATATATTAATTAAACGCTGAAACGGGCGGTAGCGGACATATAAATTATCATAAATTACTACTTACGTTCTTCCGCGGCCATGAAGAAATCACGCGTGCACCTGCCCTAATGGCCTCACACAGAAGCACGTTCGCGTGTCATGTCGGACAATAAATTCATGCCGGGATCCCGCCATTTTTATCTTGCGATGAATATATCCTCGCCAAGTTTCTCGAGCCGATAGATACCTACAAGCGAGACAACATTCGATTGACAGTACGAAAAGAAGAAGAAAAAAAAAAGACTTGCAACGATTCACCTGGTGAATAAATGCAATAACCAACGACATTTACGAGCATGATCGTGGCCGGCGCGATGACGAACGTAGGCGCGCGCGCGCGGATGCAGTCGCAGCTTGCAAGCCGTAAAGCTTGAGAATAAATAAGAAAAAGTCGTTTGAATTCACATACCTTCGTTACCGGGTGCGATAACTCGGGTAATTCGTCAAGCGACAGACGCATCGACAAGCATCGGGCGATAGGAAGCGCGATAGGATTCTTTCATCAAACAAGAGCTACGAAGAGGACAACGACGACGGGCAGAGAGACGGACACACGGAGTGTCGCGCGTTGGTGTTGGTAACAACGGCGGCGGCGGCGGCGGTGGCGGCGGCGGCGGCGGAGACGGCGCCGGACCACGTTCGTGCGTCGTCGGGCCCTGTCGGGCGCGATCGGTTCGCCGCCTTGCCTGCCATGACTGGCTGAGCGCGGCATCGCGGGGGAGCGAGGTGGCGCGTCGGCGAGGGAAACCGCCGCGGTGAATCCGGCGTCGTGATTGGTCGCCGCGTGGGAGAGCCGCCCGCCCGAGCTCACCGTCGCCGGCAGTCGGCACCGAGCATCGAGGTAGACCGTACCGAGAGGGCACACGGAGGTCCGGGGCGTGATAACAGATATACGCGGGAACGACACGCAACGCTCGAACACTGCTCGCGCGCCATACACAGCGGGCACGATGACCGCTCGGCGCGTGCACCGTCCGCAAAAACAGCAACAACGACAGTGCCGTAGTAGTCGTCGTCGTGGTGCCGCAATCGTCGCGCGTCGTGTCCACCGTACGGGCCCGTCGACGGAATCGCTCGTCGAGTGTCGTGCGCTCGCGGAAACATCGTGGCCACCGTCCTTGTGCGGGTATGCTACGTGCGAACCGGGTTCTGAGCGGTGCGCGAACTGAGAGAAGCCTGCAGCCGTTGATTCGCAGCTAACGTCAAGGGAGATAGAGAGAGAGAGAGAGAGCGAAAGCCGGGAGCGAGTGGAGGAACAACCGCAACCGCGCGCGCCTCGCTCCGCCGTAAACTCTGTGCGCATTAAATACGTCACGGCCTGCCTTCTGTACACCACCTACCTCTATCCGCTGCATTTTCTTCCTCTCTTCGTCTCGCGTCCTACGCTGCCTCGCGCGCGTCACCTTCCCTTCTCCTCCTGTCCCCGCGGTAGCGGCGATCTTCCCACGCGTCGCTCTCTTCGACGACGCGCGACGCCGACGACCGGAAATTAAACTCGCGCGCGAAAAGCGCGGGGATCGGCACGAGAGGCGCGCCCCGCCGTCTCGTGCCGTCGGCGAGACGTTGCGCGTCTCCGCGCCGTCGAGTGTTCTGACTGAAGTGAGCCACGAGATTGCCGCGTTGACTCGCGTCACGCCAGTTCGGTCCAGCGCGCCGACGGGCATCGCCGTACGCGAGGAAACGGAGCGCGCTCGCTGGCTCTTTGTCTCCCGGGTCAAGCGGTACGGCCTAACCTCGTTGTTCAACTGTCAACGCGGCGAGACCGACAGCAGCAGCAACAGCAACAGCAGCAACAACAGCAACGACGGCGACGACGAAGACGACGACGGCGGTGGTATATCGGTGACGGTGAACACGGTTCTGTGCTACGAAGTTGCCTCCGGTCACAGCTCGTTCGGCAACAACGCGGCGACGTTCGTTCGGACCGCGTCGTTCACTACGCGCGCGTTCAGTGAGATCCGAATCGAATGTGAACGGTGATCCGCGCGCGCGCGCGAGAGACCCGCGAGTCCGGTTCTTACAAGTGCAAACGCAAATCGTTCGAAATTACCGCCGCTCCGCGCCAGCCGCCAGCCGACGGACAGCGGTAGGCGACTCGCATCTCTTGGGCATCTCTCTTCAAGCTCCACACGCCGACGGAGACGAGTCTCGCGACTGACAAGCGAAGGAATACGAGGCAAGACCGGGGAAGACGGCGGCCGTCGCTCGCGTGCCCGCAATAATGCCGCACGTGAGCAGCAGCGGCGGCGGCGACGATCTCGGCAGCGAAGACGAGGTCAAGGTCTTCAAGGATGAGGGCGAGGAGGAGAAGAGGTCCTCGGAGAATCTCACCGAGGACAAGAGCGACCTCATCGACCTCACGGAGTCTGAGGTGCGGATTCCATTTCTTCGTCGTCCCGCCGACGATATTTTCCTTCTTCTCCATTGTGTTTCGTGTGTTTCTCTCGCGCCAATATATTCTTCATACACCCTCCCAAAATATTTCTGTAGCCGCAGGACACGAGGCGTCATTAAGTGCGTGCATGTGTGTTGCAGGAAAAGGGCACGCTCGCCGGTGGGACCTATGTGACGACGGGAAAAGCGTCGGCGAGATCCGACCTCAGTCCCGTTTTCGGTAAGTCTCGCTCTTTCGCTCATGCCTTTCCATCATGCCTATTTATACAGCATTTTACACCTTTTATAGCATTTTCCCCGCCATACTTATTGCGCCTACTCCGCGTCTCTGTATTCTGTGCAGTTGTCAACGTCCGCCGTGAAAACGTGGAGAAAAAAAAATGACGATAGGTCGCTTTCGTCGCGGAGAGTTGGCTGCCGATGTTTCGCGAACGACGCGGAAAATCATATCGACGCCAATTTCGCGCGCGCGTCGCGTGAGTTTAATTATTCGTTAGCTTCCCCTATAATCCTACCAAGTCAACGGGATCGATACATCATTCCGTTGCGTCGTGGTAAACAGCTGGCTGGAAGCTTATTTAGATGGAAGTAATGCATAAGAGAGAGAGAGAGAGAGAGAGAGAGAGAGAGCACTCAGGTACAAAGCGTAACGTAATTTTAATTTTACAACGTGTATCACAAAACGTTGTAAAATTCAGGTTTGCAAAAAAGAATTGCCATTTTCTCTTTAAATGTCCGTACGTCGACGCGCCGCAGAGAGAATCTGCACCAATCTGTAACCGCATATGTATATCGATAATCCATATCACGTCACAAGTAACGTGTCGTTGGAAGTAATTTCACGTAAGTAGACTTTGTGACGCCAGGGTGTCATAGTTGCCGGCGATTGATCGCCGAGCAACTATGACACGAAGGAATTAAATAATAAACTATCGACGGCGCGACATTTCCTAATGGTGTGTCCCCGTCTGGGCCTAGCTCGATATACCGCGGACATAACGCCGCACCGGGGTATCTTGCGCTGCCCCGCGCGCGCCTAGATTAACGTCATTTGAAATCGATCGCGGCACGATAAGTGCCTACTCTCGTAGCCGCTTTCACGGTCCGATGATAATCGCGTCTGTGTGCGCGCTCTGTGTCGGCTAGGGAAAATATGTGACTCGGATTCCCGGCGTATGGCTGTCCACTAGCCACGGCGCTCCTATTAATTTCCTCGCTATTACGCCGCATTACGTTGCACATCGTCACCGTTCGAAAGGTTCTTCTCCGCCGTTGCCGTCGTCGTCAGCGGCGGCGGTGGCCTTATTGCCCACACTCTCCCGTCGCAATAATCGCGAACGCCGGAGGCGTCGACAACGACACTTAGACAATTCTACGCGTGAGAGAAAGTGAGAGAGAGAAAGATAATATGCCACGTTGCTCTTATTGGCACGACGTCAATAAAAGCTACTTTGTAAGCCGTCTCGAATCGCGTTCTCCTTCCTTCTAAAGGTCGTCGCCAAAACGCGGCCGATTGTTGTGCGAGCGACGTTCGCAGAAGCGTATTGAAGAAGTTCGGAAGCAAGCCGATTCATGGAATGTTGCGTCAAGTTTATCGCAACGTGTACGACAAATGAGCCAAAGAGTTCTAATCCTCGATCTTTATCTCAGTGTTTATCGTTGACGATTACTTCATTGTCTAGATATCGAATATTTGTATTTATCTTTCAACGCATATGTCAGGCTGAATATATACGTTCTTGGGCTATAATCGTCTCGGAATTTTGTAGAAACGCTTTTTTAGGAGAGTATAAAAGTAATATTAATAGCTGGCGTAACCTTTATAAAGATGAATAGCGGCGGTGAAACGAGCACGATACACCGCTAAGCGCCTCGCAGAAAAATTCAACTGATGTAAACAATGCAGAAAAACGCGAATGCGCAATGTGTGTACTCTCGCGCAACGTGTATTCCCCTTCGAAAAAAGAAATATCAAGGTCAGAAGAAAATTGTCACGTTTCTCGAAACTTTCAATCTCGCTTCTCAATGTCATCTACAGATTTCTGAAATTAATACAATTTGAGGCTGCATTCTTAACATCAATTACGTACGTTAAAACTATTTTATTGCAAATGCGAAAAGTTAAAGAATTAGAATTAGTGTTTAAAGCAAAAGATTTACGATTATGATTGTCAGTAATCATTTATAATATATGTATAGAAGTTTACGTCAGTTTTTCAAGATCTAATATATTTATATATAAGGCCTCCTCAAGTTCCTTTAGATAGCCAATGAAATGATCCGTAGAGAATCTAAAGATAAACTTAAGGAGGCCTTAAGTATAACGTCTGACTAAATATGGCCGTTAAGTCTTCTTCTTAAAGTTCCTATCCTCCGAATATTTCAGGAGAAAACTTTTCAATTTTTTATTGTGTCCAACACGTTTCGTCTTGATCTTTAATGTCTTCTCATTTCCTCGAAAATTCAGATGTCTATTCTAATTTGTCATTTGTAAAGAGGAAGTCAAACGGAATTTGCGAGTGACAGGTTGATTCGGAACAAATCGCTTCGACGTGTCAGTAACGTATACAATGAAGGTGCGTGCTTATAGTTCCCGTTGGCCAGTTCTTCCTCCTCACCGCCAGACTTTGTCACTGACAAATCGATGTCGCGCTACCGCGCACGCTGTCATGCCGTTGCCAAAACATTTTAATGAGTTAACGTGGCCGTACGTCTCCTGCCACGTTCCGTATTCAAGATGTTTCAGGCACGATTACGGTACAACTGTCTGGAAAGCGTGATTATCCAATATATCAAGGTCTCGGGCTCTTAAAGATACGCGTTTCACGGCTTATACAATACGTAGCTGTACGAAATCCTTCATAATCGCGAATTTGTGCAATTGTCAATTTTCTTTGTGTGTTCCCGTCATTTGTTACATTATGACTCTCAAAATATATGAATGGAACTCGCGATCGTCAGTTATACGTGTCGTTCTGTAGAGATTTATAGTTTCCAATGTTTCTATTTTGATTAGATTCTATCGTTGTGCCATATATAGCTTTCGTTTTATTATGTATATGCACATTTGAGAATACGTGCGAATACTAAGGAGAGAGTGAGAGAGAGGGAAGGATTCGTTGCACTCACCGTCAGAAAACGTGTAAAACGTTACGTCGGGATCCGTTGTAATCGCTTAA